>CM060947.1:36815208-36892708 GCA_030765055.1 Mantis religiosa
GTGTCAAAAAACAAAAACATGGATTTGGGGGGGGGGGGGTGCTTAAGGGTGAAAATTGAAATAGCTGAAGCTTTTGTTAGATTTGTTTCAAATGTATAGCATTTATTTTTGTGATCGATTAAGAATGGAATAATACCAATCTTCAGCTTTCTAGTTACGGAATTAACAGATTATGTCTAAATTACAGGGGATTTTCAAAATATCCTAGATATTATAATTTTAAAAATGATTGCCTGTAGTATAAATGTGGGTGGGGTGGGTAGGGGGATTCTGGGTCTACTTACACCCAAGGCTGCTTTAGGGCTTATTTTGCCCTCTTCAGCCAGAATTTTTATTTGTTTGGGAGAGGCAGATGGCTTTTTTTCTATTTATTTATTTTTTAATTTTTTTATTATTTTTTTATTATTATTTTATTTTTTGATATCTTATTTTATTTATTATTATTATTATTATTATTATTATTATTATTATTATTATTATTATTATTATTATTATTATTATTATTATTATTATTATTATTATTATTATTATTATTATTATTATTATTATTATTATTATTATTATTATTATTATTATTATTATTATTATTATTATTATTATTATTATTATTATTATTATTATTATTATTATTATTATTATTATTATTATTATTATTATTATTATTATTATTATTATTATTATTATTATTATTATTATTATTATTATTATTATTATTATTATTATTATTATTATTATTATTATTATTATTATTATTATTATTATTATTATTATTATTATTATTATTATTATTATAATTATTATTATTATTATTATTATTATTATTATTATTATTATTATTATTATTATTATTATTATTATTATTATTATTATTATTATTATTATTATTATTATTATTATTATTATTATTATTATTATTATTATTATTATTATTATTATTATTATTATTATTATTATTATTATTATTATTATTATTATTATTATTATTATTATTATTATTATTATTATTATTATTATTATTATTATTATTATTATTATTATTATTATTATTATTATTATTATTATTATTATTATTATTATTATTATTATTATTATTATTATTATTATTATTATTATTATTATTATTATTATTATTATTATTATTATTATTATTATTATTATTATTATTATTATTATTATTATTATTATTATTATTATTATTATTATTATTATTGTTATTTTTGTTATTATTATTATTATTATTATTATTATTATTATTATTATTATTATTATTATTATTATTATTATTATTATTATTATTATTATTATTATTATTATTATTATTATTATTATTATTATTATTATTATTATTATTATTATTATTATTATTATTATTATTATTATTATTATTATTATTATTATTATTATTATTATTATTATTATTATTATTATTATTATTATTATTATTATTATTATTATTATTATTATTATTATTATTATTATTATTATTATTATTATTATTATTATTATTATTATTATTATTATTATTATTATTATTATTATTATTATTATTATTATTATTATTATTATTATTATTTTTTTTTTTTATTTTTTTTTTTTTTTTGAACATGTTCTCTAGGATATTTTACATAGTGAGAAATGTATTCGTAGGTCGTCAGATGAGTTTTCCTAGGTTATCGCAGAAGTTGTCGTAGGTGCTGTTGTATTTTCTGTTCTTCTTCTTCTTTTTCTTGTTCGTACTGTTTAATGATGGTTGTTAGAGGATGGTCGCTCAAGTTCTTACCCTGATGCATCAGGCTTTGCTTATAATTCCTTGCGGCGTCAATGATGTTCTGTCTATGGGTTCGGTCCTTTGCGTTGTCCATGTATTTGGTGGTATTCTTTCTTATCGTTTCTTCTATACTTGTAGATTTTGCTATTTCATAGACTTCGTTGCTCCTGGACCATGGTGGTAGCTTCATTGCTATGCGTAGGCATTTCCGTTCAAATCCGGATATTCTGTCTTTTGTGTTTTGCGTGGTGATGGGTCATAAGGTGATTGCAGCGTAGGTAAGTGTTGGTCTAATTATGGTTTTGTAGATCTGTGTTAGGGTGCTTGGGGCTAGTCCTTCCTTTCCTATTTTCGCCAAGAGCCTTAGGCATGATGTTGCTGCTTTTGCCTCTTGAAGTTTGTTTTGGTAATGCGTACAGGTTGATAGCTTTTCGGTCAATGTCACTCCAAGGTATTTAACTTTCCTCTGGGTCGGTATGTCGTGATTGTTGTAGGAAATGGTGGAAGCTCTGTAGGTTTCCTTGGCTTGTATACGGAAAATTATGTATTGGGTTTTTGCCGGGTTTATGGTTATTCTCCACCTGGTATAAATGTCTGCACCCATTTTAACTTATTAATGACCTGTACCTATATGAAATATTTGTCTTCGCCAAATCAACGAAGGGAAAAAATAATCATACCTATTTAACCATTTTTATTTTCTTAAGCGTTTTCAGTAAGAACTAAGCATTATAATCCTTTTCAACAAATGTAAATGGGTACACTTAAAAAGCGTCCTGCGCCGTGGCGTAGCGGGCTAAAGCAGTATGCCTTGGTCCCTGTCCGCGGAAAGCGGCCCGGGTTCGATCCCACCCTTGTGGTGGGGATTTTAGATCCCGGGTATAGGACCGGTGCCCACTCAGCATCGTGAGGAAAGCGACCCTGGTCACGGAAAAAAACATTCCGGCTGGAGGATGCCGAGTTGCTGACCACACCTCCCATCGTTCGGTTGGATGATCGTCCACCTCTGCCGTGCGTAAGTACGCGTGAGGCCGGCAGTCGGGTTGGTAAGCCTTGGCCCTATAAGGGCTGTCGCAACCAGTGGTTAACTTAACACAATATGCAGTTGTCCTTACAGACAGATTTCATACAGATTAATAGAAAACTACATCCTGTGGAACATTTTGAATTTAGGAAAATGTAGAAAATATGGAATCTGAGAAATCTGAGGTTAAAATTACGTAATAGCAGCTACGATACAGATGTAGGGTTGTGTGACGTTTTCTGTAGCGCCTCTAGAAAAAACTTTATATTATTGAAGTATATCTATATCAATTTTAAGACAAAAAGACTAAATTTGGTATTGTGATGCAAATAATGAGTTCCACGTTGTCGCGACAGTTTGAAGCAATAAAATGGGTAGCTCAGGGTTGAGCAATGAGGTTTCTCTCAGGGTGTGCGTGGGTGTGTATGAGTAAGGATGGTTCTAATCACACTGGAATGCCCGTTTCAAACTGGTTTATTGACTGCTTCATTTTATCATTACATCAAACCAAGGGTTACCAATATATCACTGTTTAGAGTTACCGTATGTAGAATGCTTATTACTCGATAATACCTAATTCGTTACGTATGAACCGACAATTTTCCCGTCCGGTTCTAATCTGCCTTCGACCCAGACAGAAGAAGAATTCCTCCTTAAACGGCCGCAAGCCGCGGACGTCTGTCTTCACACTATACATAGATGTGCGTGGGTGTGTAACGTCTGTCTAGTGAACGGGAGTGCAGTTTGCCCCTCAAAGGGAACTTACCCTCTCGCCACTAATGACCATCATAAATCTATCTCCACACTTCAGAAATGGAACACTGTCGTTGAGGACCAATAGCAACCCTGATTTTCTCGAAGTGACAGTCGCCTGTCTACTCCACGTGGAGTCTCAGTTGCCAAAGTTCCAACTTCCAGTTGATCTGCTTCATTACGTGCAGAAATTCGTTGTGTGTCACGATGTGGAGACCGTGGGAGGGAAATGCAGTGGTAAATGCAAATGAAGTAGTACATAACTTTCAGTCAAGTGAAAATGATCAAAGTGATGACAATAGTGTGAATAACTGGGCCAAGTGATGTTACTGGAAAAGCCTAAAAAAACAAAAAAAAAAAAAAAAAACAAAGTTATAACGGGAACTGTTTCTAAGCAAATTTAAGCGCTTGTTTTGAACACATATAAATATGTACTGACAAATAATCTTGGTAAGGGGTCGTGCAATGAACCTGATGATTAATTCTGGCTATTCGCAGAAATACAGTAAGATAAATTGTGAGGAAAGGAATACCAAAGACGCCGATCAAGTGTGAAAACAAAAGGAAACGTTTCTTTAAAGTAGATAATTTCACATACAATTTAATTCGTCGAGAAATTTATAGATTCTATGCAAAACGTGAAGTGTAGTGTTTAACGCCCTCTTTTACTACATACGGCACCGCAGGCGGTGACACTGATGATACATTAGATGATGATGGAGCATCGGTGGAATGAGATGGTGGGGGAAACCGGAGATCCCGGAGAAAACCCGCCCCAACGCCGTGTTGTCCATCACAAATCTCACTTTGCGGTCGCCTGGGATCGAACGCGGGCCGCCTTGGTGAGAGCCAAGCGGTCTAACCACTGAGCCACGATGTGGCCGCTTCTATGCAAAAGGGAGAGCGCCCACCTTAGCGAATTGGTTACACATTTGCAAGACATTTGTGATTTTCCTTAGGGGCGCTGTAATTTGCGCGGCCTCCTCAAGGAGCGGGGTTTCAAATACCGCACTTTGAGTAAGTTAAGGGTTATCATGGAATCCAGTAGAATTGTAGTTTGGCGATATATACAGTATGTTACAAAAAGGTACGGCCAAACTTTCAGGAAACATTGCTCACACACAAAGAAAGAAAATATGTTATGCGGACATGTGTCCGGAAACGCTTAATTTCCATGTTAGAGCTCATTTTATTACTTCTCTTCAAATCACATTAATCATGGAATGGAAACACACGACAACAGAACGTACCAGCGTGACTTCAAACACTTTATTACAGGAAATGTTTAAAATGTCCTCCGTTAGCGAGGTTACATGCATCCATTCTCCGTCGCATGGAATCCCTGATGCGCTAATGCAGCCCTGGAGAATGGCGTATTGTATCACAGCCGTCCACAATACGAGCACGAAGAGTCTCTACATTTGGTACCTGGGTTGTGTAGACAAGAGCTTTCAAATGACCCCATAAATGAAAGTCAAGAGGGTTGAGGTCAGGAGAGCGTGGAGGCCATGGAATTGGTCCGCCTCTACCAATCTATTGGTCACCGAATCTGTTGTTGAGAAGCGTACGAACACTTCGACTGAAATATGCAGGAGCTCCATCGTGCATGAACCACAGTGGGGTATTTTGACAATTGTCTGCACGAATTATTTCAATTTACATTTTAAGAGAAATACTAAAATGAGCTCTAACATGGAGATTTAGCGTTTCCGGTCACATGTCCACATAACATATTTTCTTTCTTTGTGTGTGAGGAATGTTTCCTGAAAGTATGGCCGTACCTTTTTGTAACATCCTATATATATATATATATATATATATATATATATATATATATATATATATATATATATCGTCAAAACTAAGGAAGTTTTGCAATAATGGACATAAGATAATTTATTTAGACGGAACGTCGTACGATACCCATGACGTATCGAGAAAGGTGGCAACCTTGCAAGTCCACTTCTGCTGGTCCACTCATCGCTATCAACATTAGAGTATATCTCCTTATGAAGATTACTCATTTTCCGTTACAAAACTTCACCGCGACATTTTTCATCCTGATGAAACAAGAATACAGAACATACATGTCTCAAGATTATTGATTTTCTTCCCTAGCGACCGTTCATCATTTTTTATATTGTCATTACATGGCCCACTAATACTCAGATCAGAAAACAAAACTCATTTCAAACCAAAAACTACCGTTACACTTGTCACAGATTACAAGCAGAAGAAATTGGCTAAAAAGACAGTTTTAGGTACTAATACGCAGAATAGACAGAAACGTATGAAATAAGCATTTATAGGCACTATAAAACTAAGAAACTAGGCTAAAAAGTGTGGGAAACGTACTTATAACTTAACAGCCTATGTTTCTGAGAAAAAAAGGAGTTAAATAGGCAAATAGGGCAAAATCAGGCCCCTAGTTATTATGTTCGTACGTATTTTGGACCCATTATCGGGTACTTCCAGCTATACTCCACACATAGGCCCCACATAAGGCACAGATGATGTCATCAAACTCTGAAGTGAGTACAGATGTGAGAATAGTGATTGTTCCCTTATTAATTTTAGTTTTTAAGTAAACTGTTTCTAAAAATGATTTCTATAGTTCAGCTTTCGAAATGAAATCTGGAATACAATTGAAGAAAAGGACAGAAGCGTGGAAAGCGGGAGAACCATAGAAAGATAGGGAGCAAAGTAAAATAAGTGAAGCACTGGAGAGGTTAATTAATGGAATTAGCCTAAACGAAGCTGGGGGCACCACTAATAATAAATAAATTCATTTACTCATACACAAAACGGGCGATAAGTTACTTAAACCAAAGTGAAATGTTACCTTCCGTGCTTAAACAAGCTTTTAGCTAGAGTTGGAATGTAAATCAGGCGAAATAACTTGCAATAAAACCGTCTAGCCGTTTTAGGAGAGATAACGACTCCAGCAACCATAAAGTGAGCAGGAACCGGTTGAAGACATTAGCGAAAATTATTACGCTGCGAGAAACTATAAAGCTAATGCGAGATTTGCGGCTGGGAACAAAAAATTGGTGTACTGCCAAAAGTTGAAGAACAAGGGCGCGGCGGCTGTTGCCATAGTAACATATTTATGTGCTCGTATTATTGAGTCGCCAGATTATTAACAAATTATGACAGAGCGCTGTTGACTGTTACTTTGCATTTTCTGTTTGAATAATCCTGTTGACATCTTCCTTGTGTCGCCCAGCTCATAAAATCTACTTTATACACTTGCACAAGGCTCAGTAGGTACCCTAACACTTAATGTCTTCCTTAAAGACCAACAAAAGCAGGATTAATGTTAACTATTATTATCATAGTTAGTTAGTTACTAACACTCCCCACATGGCAACCTTGGCCTTCGGGGTAACCTCACCCCACCAAGTGATGACCGGACCCATTTCTCAGGTGGAGGCACCCAGAGGGCGGTGTCCATTACCTCCGATGATAGGGTGATAGTGAAGATGGCGGTGAGGTGAGAGGACCTACAGTTTTTACCGTGGACTCCGAACCACGTTGGGCATAGGGGATACTTCACATGTGCTAGACAGAGGTGAAGGCGTGGATAGGGCCGACTTAAAATCGCCAACCCCAGAGCCGGGAATCGAACTCGGGACTCTTAGAACGGGAGCCGCGAACGAAACCACCGCGCTACCCCGGCGCCCCCTATTATTATCATTACCAGGGTTATTCAATAAAGAGGAATCACAACCTTTTTCGACACCGTACTTTCACTCATCCTCATAATTTTGATGGTACTTCTCAAAATAGTCTCACCTGAATGCGATGTACTTGTCCCAGCGTTTCTGCCAGTCTTCAAAGACATGCTGGAACAATTTTTTGAGAGATCCATCAAAATCGCCTCCGCAGCCTTCACCACTGCTTCTGATGTAGGCAAATGCCTCCAGATTCATCAAAATCGCCTCCGCAGCCTTCACCACTGCTTCTGATGTTGGCAAATGCCTCCAGATCCATCAAAATCGCCTCCGCAGTCTTCACCACTGCTTCTGATGTTGGCAAATGCCTCCAGATCCATCAAAATCGCCTCCCCAGCCTTCACCACTGCTTCAGATGTTGGCAAATGCCTCCAGATCCATCAAAATCGCCTCCGCAGCCTTCACCACTGCTTCTGATGTTGGCAAATGCCTACAGATCCATCAAAATCGCCTCCGCAGCCTTCACCACTGCTTCAGATGTTGGCAAATGCCTCCAGATTCATCAAAATCGCCTCCGCAGCCTTCACCACTGCTTCTGATGTTGGCAAATGCCTCCAGATCCATCAAAATCGCCTCCGCAGCCTTCACCACTGCTTCTGATGTTGGCAAATGCCTCCAGATCCATCAAAATCGCCTCCGCAGCCTTCACCACTGCTTCTTTATGTTAGCAAATGCCTCCAGATCCATCAAAATCGCCTCCGCAGCCTTCACCACTGCTTCTGATGTTGGCAAATGCCTCCAGATCCATCAAAATCGCCTCCGCAGCCTTCACCACTGCTTCTGATGTTGGCAAATGCCTCCAGATCCATCAAAATCGCCTCCGCAGCCTTCACCACTGCTTCTGATGTTGGCAAATGCCTCCAGATCCATCAAAATCGCCTCCGCAGCCTTCACCACTGCTTCTGATGTTGGCAAATGCCTCCAGATCCATCAAAATCGCCTCCGCAGCCTTCACCACTGCTTGTGATGTTGGCAAATGCCTCCAGATCCATCAAAATCGCCTCCGCAGCCTTCACCACTGCGTCTGATGTTGGCAAATGCCTCCAGATCCATCAAAATCACCTCCGCAGCCTTCACCACTGCTTCTGATGTTGGCAAATGCCTCCAGATCCATCAAAATCGCCTCCGCAGCCTTCACCACTGCGTCTGATGTTGGCAAATGCCTCCAGATCCATCAAAATCGCCTCCGCAGCCTTCACCACTGCTTCTGATGTTAGCAAATGCCTCCAGATCCATCAAAATCGCCTCCGCAGCCTTCACCACTGCTTCTGATGTTGGCAAATGCCTCCAGATCCATCAAAATCGCCTCCGCAGCCTTCACCACTGCTTCAGATGTTGGCAAATGCCTCCAGATTCATCAAAATCGCCTCCGCAGCCTTCACCACTGCTTCTGATGTTGGCAAATGCCTCCAGATCCATCAAAATCGCCTCCGCAGCCTTCACCACTGCTTCTGATGTTGGCAAATGCCTCCAGATCCATCAAAATCGCCTTCGCAGCCTTCACCACTGCTTCTTTATGTTAGCAAATGCCTCCAGATCCATCAAAATCGCCTCCGCAGCCTTCACCACTGCTTCTGATGTTGGCAAATGCCTCCAGATCCATCAAAATCGCCTCCGCAGCCTTCACCACTGCTTCTGATGTTGGCAAATGCCTCCAGATCCATCAAAATCGCCTCCGCAGCCTTCACCACTGCTTGTGATGTTGGCAAATGCCTCCAGATCCATCAAAATCGCCTCCGCAGCCTTCACCACTGCTTGTGATGTTGGCAAATGCCTCCAGATCCATCAAAATCGCCTCCGCAGCCTTCACCACTGCGTCTGATGTTGGCAAATGCCTCCAGATCCATCAAAATCACCTCCGCAGCCTTCACCACTGCTTCTGATGTTGGCAAATGCCTCCAGATCCATCAAAATCGCCTCCGCAGCCTTCACCACTGCTTCTGATGTTGGCAAATGCCTCCAGATCCATCAAAATCGCCTCCGCAGCCTTCACCACTGCTTCTGATGTTGGCAAATGCCTCCAGATCCATCAAAATCGCCTCCGCAGCCTTCACCACTGCTTCTGATGTTGGCAAATGCCTCCAGATCCATCAAAATCGCCTCCGCAGCCTTCACCACTGCTTGTGATGTTGGCAAATGCCTCCAGATCCATCAAAATCGCCTCCGCAGCCTTCACCACTGCGTCTGATGTTGGCAAATGCCTCCAGATCCATCAAAATCACCTCCGCAGCCTTCACCACTGCTTCTGATGTTGGCAAATGCCTCCAGATCCATCAAAATCGCCTCCGCAGCCTTCACCACTGCGTCTGATGTTGGCAAATGCCTCCAGATCCATCAAAATCGCCTCCGCAGCCTTCACCACTGCTTCTGATGTTAGCAAATGCCTCCAGATCCATCAAAATCGCCTCCGCAGCCTTCACCACTGCTTCTGATGTTGGCAAATGCCTCCAGATCCATCAAAATCGCCTCCGCAGCCTTCACCACTGCTTCAGATGTTGGCAAATGCCTCCAGATTCATCAAAATCGCCTCCGCAGCCTTCACCACTGCTTCTGATGTTGGCAAATGCCTCCAGATCCATCAAAATCGCCTCCGCAGCCTTCACCACTGCTTCTGATGTTGGCAAATGCCTCCAGATCCATCAAAATCGCCTCCGCAGCCTTCACCACTGCTTCTTTATGTTAGCAAATGCCTCCAGATCCATCAAAATCGCCTCCGCAGCCTTCACCACTGCTTCTGATGTTGGCAAATGCCTCCAGATCCATCAAAATCGCCTCCGCAGCCTTCACCACTGCTTCTGATGTTGGCAAATGCCTCCAGATCCATCAAAATCGCCTCCGCAGCCTTCACCACTGCTTGTGATGTTGGCAAATGCCTCCAGATCCATCAAAATCGCCTCCGCAGCCTTCACCACTGCTTGTGATGTTGGCAAATGCCTCCAGATCCATCAAAATCGCCTCCGCAGCCTTCACCACTGCGTCTGATGTTGGCAAATGCCTCCAGATCCATCAAAATCACCTCCGCAGCCTTCACCACTGCTTCTGATGTTGGCAAATGCCTCCAGATCCATCAAAATCGCCTCCGCAGCCTTCACCACTGCTTGTGATGTTGGCAAATGCCTCCAGATCCATCAAAATCGCCTCCGCAGCCTTCACCACTGCTTCTGATGTTGGCAAATACCTCCAGATCCATCAAAATCGCCTCCGCAGCCTTCACCACTGCGTCTGATGTTGGTAAATGCCTCCAGATCCATCAAAATCGCCTCCGCAGCCTTCACCACTGCTTCTGATGTTGGCAAATGCCTCCAGATCCATCAAAATCGCCTCCGCAGCCTTCACCACTGCTTCTGATGTTGGCAAATGCCTCCAGATCCATCAAAATCGCCTCCGCAGCCTTCACCACTGCTTGTGATGTTGGCAAATGCCTCCAGATCCATCAAAATCGCCTCCGCAGCCTTCACCACTGCGTCTGATGTTGGCAAATGCCTCCAGATCCATCAAAATCACCTCCGCAGCCTTCACCACTGCTTCTGATGTTGGCAAATGCCTCCAGATCCATCAAAATCGCCTCCGCAGCCTTCACCACTGCTTGTGATGTTGGCAGATGCCTCCAGATCCATCAAAATCGCCTCCGCAGCCTTCACCACTGCTTCTGATGTTGGCAAATGCCTCCAGATCCATCAAAATCGCCTCCGCAGCCTTCACCACTGCTTCTGATGTTGGCAAATACCTCCAGATCCATCAAAATCGCCTCCGCAGCCTTCACCACTGCTTCTGATGTTGGCAAATACCTCCAGATCCATCAAAATCGCCTCCGCAGCCTTCACCACTGCTTCTGATGTTAGCAAATGCCTCCAGATCCATCAAAATCGCCTCCGCAGCCTTCACCACTGCTTGTGATGTTGGCAAATGCCTCCAGATCCATCAAAATCGCCTCCGCAGCCTTCACCACTGCGTCTGATGTTGGCAAATGCCTCCAGATCCATCAAAATCGCCTCCGCAGCCTTCACCACTGCTTCTGATTTTGGCAAATGCCTCCAGATCCATCAAAATCGCCTCCGCAGCCTTCACCACTGCTTCTGATGTTGGCAAATGCCTCCAGATCCATCAAAATCGCCTCCGCAGCATTCACCACTGCTTCTGATGTTGGCAAATGCCTCCAGATCCATCAAAATCGCCTCCGCAGCCTTCACCACTGCTTCTGATGATGGATAATGCCTCCCACGAAGGCGTTTCTTCAAGTTAGCGAATAGAAAAGAACCACATGGGGCTAAATCCGGACTATAGGGAGGGTGATGGATGCACTTCACGTTGATTTTTGCAAGATATGCAGCAACAACATTGGCAATATGCGGCCGCGCATTATCGTGGTGCAACATCCAGCCTGCTTCACGGAAATGTGGGTCTTTTGCGCCTGATATGAACTCGTAATGCTCTCAGGACATACCTGTAGTATTGTCTAGTTACTGATGTGTGTGCAGGTAAGACATCATTTTTGTTGTAATTTACGTACTCCAACGTTAAGTTATATGGGACGATGAATGAAATAGGTGAAATGATGCTCAAATGAGTCCAGGCTCCTTGGAACTTAGAGCTACCTGACATTCGTCCTTAAGGATAAGGGAAAAACCCGGAAAAACCTTATCCAGGTAACTCACCCTGATCGAGATTCGAACTCGAGGGCTCTTGAACATGAGGCAGACATACTACCATCTACGCTACCGAGGCGGGCCAATGTGAAATTATAAAGGAGATGAAATGGATGGATACAAAATTCGGGGGATGTGATTAACTTATCCAGCATTCGCCTAGCGATACAGGAAGTTCCCGAGAAAATTCATGGGTTTGATTGGCCGGACACGGAAATCGAACACGGACCTACCGCATACAGGCCACAGAAGAAATCACTCGTGCCATTCCACTCTGTTCTACAAGAGTAGAGAAAGTCATGTATACATCACATAACGACCAAAACATTTGACTATCGCTTAAAGTCTACTGTATTCCCTTGTAGCTACAATAAGATAATGTTTATCTTGTAGAAGATAGAGCAATAAGTGTTTGTACAAGAGTAGAGAAAGTCATGTATACATCACATAACGACCAAAACATTTGACTGTCACTTAAAGTCTACTGTATTCCCTTGTAACTACAATAAGATAATGTTTATCTTGAAGTAGATAGAGCAATAAGTGTTTATACAAGAGTAGAGAAAGTCATGTATACATCACATAACGACCAAAACATTTGACTATCACTTAAAGTCTACTGTATTCCCTTGTAACTACAATAAGATAATGTTTATCTTGAAGTAGAGAGAGCAATAAGTGTTTATACAAGAGTAGAGAAAGTCATGTATACATCACATAACCACCAAAACATTTGACTGTCACTTAAAGTCTACTGTATTTCCTTGTAACTACAATAAGATAATGTTTATCTTGAATAAATAAAGCAATAAGTGTTTGTACAAGAGTAGAGAAAGTCATGTATACATCACATAACGACCAAAACATTCGACTGTCACTTAAAGTCTACTGTATTCCCTTGTAACTACAATAAGATAATGTTTATCTTGAAGTAGATAGAGCAATAAGTGTTTATACAAGAGTAGAGAAAGTCACGTATACATCACATAACGACCAAAACATTTGACTGTCACTTAAAGTCTACTGTATTTCCTTGTAACTACAATAAGATAATGTTTATCTTGTAGAAGATAGAGCAATAAGTGTTTATACAAGAGTAGAGAAAGTCACGTATACATCACATAACGACCAAAACATTTGACTGTCACTTAAAGTCTACTGTATTTCCTTGTAACTACAATAAGATAATGTTTATCTTGAAGTAGATAGAGCAATAAGTGTTTGTACAAGAGTAGAGAAAGTCATGTATACATCACATAACGACCAAAACATTTGACTATCACTTAAAGTCTACTGTATTTCCTTGTAACTACAATAAGATAATGTTTATCTTGTAGAAGATAGAGCAATAAGTGTTTATACAAGAGTAGAGAAAGTCATGTATACATCACATAACGACCAAAACATTTGACTGTCACTTAAAGTCTACTGTATTTCCTTGTAACTACAATAAGATAATGTTTATCTTGTAGAAGATAGAGCAATAAGTGTTTATACAAGAGTAGAGAAAGTCATGTATACATCACATAACGACCAAAACATTTGACTGTCACTTAAAGTCTACTGTATTTCCTTGTAACTACAATAAGATAATGTTTATCTTGAAGTAGATAGAGCAATAAGTGTTTGTACAAGAGTAGAGAAAGTCATGTATACATCACATAACGACCAAAACATTTGACTATCACTTAAAGTCTACTGTATTTCCTTGTAACTACAATAAGATAATGTTTATCTTGTAGAAGATAGAGCAATAAGTGTTTATACAAGAGTAGAGAAAGTCATGTATACATCACATAACGACCAAATCATTTGACTGTCACTTAAAGTCTACTGTATTCCCTTAAAACTACAATAAGTTAATGTTTATCTTGAAGTAGATAGAGCAATAAGTGTTTGTACAAGAGTAGAGAAAGTCATGTATACATCACATAACGACAAAACATTTGACTATCACTTAAAGTCCACTGTATCCCCTTGTAACTACAATAAGTTAATGTTTATCTTGAAGTAGATAGAGCAATAAGTATTTGTACAAGAGTAGAGAAAGTCATGTATACATCACATAACGACCAAAACATTTGACTATCACTTAAAGTCTACTGTATTCTCTTGTCACTACAATAAGAATGTTTATCTTGAAGTAGATAGAGCAATAAGTGTTTGTACAAGAGTAGAGAAAGTCATGTATACATCACATAACGACCAAAACATTTGACTATCACTAAAAGTCTACTGTATTCTCTTGTCACTACAATAAGAATGTTTATCTTGAAGTAGATAGGGTAATAAGTGTTTGTACAAGAGTAGAGAAAGTCATGTATACATCACATAACGACCAAAACATTTGACTATCACTTAAAGTCTACTGTATTCTCTTGTCACTACAATAAGAATGTTTATCTTGAAGTAGATAGAGTAATAAGTGTTTGTACAAGAGTAGAGAAAGTCATGTATACATCACATAACGACCAAAACATTTGACTGTCACTTAAAGTCTACTGTATTCTCTTGTCACTACAATAAGAATGTTTATCTTGAAGTAGATAGAGTAATAAGTGTTTGTACAAGAGTAGAGAAAGTCATGCATACATCACACAATGACCAAAACATTTGACTATCACTTAAAGTCTACTGTATTTCCTTGTAACTACAATAAGATAATGTTTATCTTGTAGAAGATAGAGCAATAAGTGTTTGTACAAGAGTAGAGAAAGTCATGTATACATCACATAACGACAAAACATTTGACTATCACTTAAAGTCTACTGTATTCCCTTGTAACTACAATAAGTTAATGTTTATCTTGAAGTAGATAGAGCAATAAGTGTTTGTACAAGAGTAGAGAAAGTCATGTATACATCACATAACGACAAAACATTTGACTATCACTTAAAGTCCACTGTATCCCCTTGTAACTACAATAAGTTAATGTTTATCTTGAAGTAGATAGAGCAATAAGTGTTTGTACAAGAGTAGAGAAAGTCATGTATACATCACATAACGACCAAAACATTTGACTATCACTTAAAGTCTACTGTATCCCCTTGTAACTACAATAAGTTAATGTTTATCTTGAAGTAGATAGAGCAATAAGTATTTGTACAAGAGTAGAGAAAGTCATGTATACATCACATAACGACCAAAACATTTGACTATCACTTAAAGTCTACTGTATTCTCTTGTCACTACAATAAGAATGTTTATCTTGAAGTAGATAGAGCAATAAGTGTTTGTACAAGAGTAGAGAAAGTCATGTATACATCACATAACGACCAAAACATTTGACTATCACTTAAAGTCTACTGTATTCTCTTGTCACTACAATAAGAATGTTTATCTTGAAGTAGATAGGGTAATAAGTGTTTGTACAAGAGTAGAGAAAGTCATGTATACATCACATAACGACCAAAACATTTGACTATCACTTAAAGTCTACTGTATTCCCTTGTAACTACAATAAGATAATGTTTATCTTGAAGTAGATAGAGCAATAAGTGTTTGTACAAGAGTAGAGAAAGTCATGTATACATCACATAACGACCAAAACATTTGACTATCACTTAAAGTCTACTGTATTCCCTTGTAACTACAATAAGATAATGTTTATCTTGAAGTAGATAGAGCAATAAGTGTTTGTACAAGAGTAGAGAAAGTCATGTATACATCACATAACGACCAAAACATTTGACTATCACTTAAAGTCTACTGTATTCCCTTGTAACTACAATAAGATAATGTTTATCTTGAAGTAGATAGAGCAATAAGTGTTTGCACAAGAGTAGAGAAAGTCATGTATACATCACATAACGACCAAAACATTTGACTATCACTTAAAGTCTACTGTATTCCCTTGTAACTACAATAAGATAATGTTTATCTTGAAGTAGATAGAGCAATTAGTATTTGCACAAGAGTAGAGAAAGTCATGTATACATCACATAACGACCAAAACATTTGACTATCACTTAAAGTCTACTGTATTCCCTTGTAACTACAATAAGATAATGTTTATCTTGAAGTAGATAGAGCAATTAGTATTTGCACAAGAGTAGAGAAAGTCATGTATACATCACATAACGACCAAAACATTTGACTATCACTTAAAGTCTACTGTATTCCCTTGTAACTACAATAAGATAATGTTTATCTTGAAGTAGATAGAGCAATTAGTATTTGCACAAGAGTAGAGAAAGTCATGTATACATCACATAACGACCAAAACATTTGACTATCACTTAAAGTCTACTGTATTCCCTTGTAACTACAATAAGATAATGTTTATCTTGAAGTAGATAGAGCAATTAGTATTTGCACAAGAGTAGAGAAAGTCATGTATACATCACATAACGACCAAAACATTTGACTATCACTTAAAGTCTACTGTATTCCCTTGTAACTACAATAACATAATGTTTACCTTGAAGTAGATGGAGCAATACGTGTTTGTACAAGAGTAGAGAAAGTCATGTATACATCACATAACGACCAAAACATTTGACTGTCACTTAAAGTCTACTGTATTCCCTGGTAACTACAATAAGATAATGTTTATCTTGAAGTAAATGGAGCAATACGTGTTTGTACAAGAGTAGAGAAAGTCATGTATACATCACATAACGACCAAAACATTTGACTATCACTTATAGTCTACTGTATTCCCTTGTAACTACAATAAGATAATGTTTATCTTGAAGTAGATAGAGCAATAAGTGTTTGTACAAGAGTAGAGAAAGTCATGTATACATCACATAACGACCAAAACATTTGACTATTACTTAAAGTCTACTGTATTCCCTGGTAACTACAATAAGATAATGTTTATCTTGAAGTAGATAGAGCAATAAATCTTTGTACAAGAGTAGAGAAAGTCATGTATACATCACATAACGACCAAAACATTTGACTATCACTTAAAGTCTACTGTATTCCCTTGTAACTACAATAAGATAATGTTTATCTTGAAGTAGATAGAGCAATAAGTGTTTGTACAATAGTGGAGAAAGTTATGTATACATCACATAACGACCAAAACATTTGACTATCACTTAAAGTCTACTGTATTCCCTTGTAACTACAATAAGATAATGTTTATCTTGAAGTAGATAGAGCAATAAGTGTTTGTACAAGAGTAGAGAAAGTCATGTATACATCACATAACGACCAAAACATTTGACTGTCACTTAAAGTCTACTGTATTCCCTTGTAACTATAATAAGATAATGTTTATCTTGAAGTAGATAGAGCAATAAGTGTTTGTACAAGAGTAGAGAAAGTCATGTATACATCACATAACGACCAAAACATTTGACTATCACTTAAGGTCTACTGTATTCCCTTGTAACTACAATAAGATAATGTTTATCTTGTAGAAGATAGAGCAATAAGTGTTTGTACAAGAGTAGAGAAAGTCATGTATACATCACATAACGACCAAAACATTTGACTATCACTTAAAGTCTACTGTATTCCCTTGTAACTACAATAAGATAATGTTTATCTTGAAGTAGATAGAGCAATAAGTGTTTGTACAAGAGTAGAGAAAGTCGTGTATACATCACATAACGACCAAAACATTTGACTATCACTTAAAGTCTACTGTATTCCCTTGTAACTACAATAAGATAATGTTTATCTTGAAGTAGATAGAGCAATAAGTGTTTGTACAATAGTGGAGAAAGTTATGTATACATCACATAACGACCAAAACATTTGACTATCACTTAAAGTCTACTGTATTCCCTTGTAACTACAATAAGATAATGTTTATCTTGAAGTAGATAGAGCAATAAGTGTTTGTACAAGAGTAGAGAAAGTCATGTATACATCACATAACGACCAAAACATTTGACTGTCACTTAAAGTCTACTGTATTCCCTTGTAACTATAATAAGATAATGTTTATCTTGAAGTAGATAGAGCAATAAGTGTTTGCACAAGAGTAGAGAAAGTCATGTATACATCACATAACGACCAAAACATTTGACTATCACTTAAAGTCTACTATATTCCCTTGTAACTACAGTAACATAATGTTTATCTTGAAGTAGATGGAGCAATACGTGCTTGTACAAGAGTAGAGAAAGTCATGTATACATCAAATAACGACCAAAACATTTGACTATCACTTAAAGTCTACTGTATTCCCTTGTAACTACAATAAGATAATGTTTATCTTGAAGTAGATAGAGCAATAAGTGTTTGTACAAGAGTAGAGAAAGTCATGTATACATCACATAATGACCAAAACATTTGACTATCACTTAAAGTCTACTGTATTCCCTGGTAACTACAATAAGATAATGTTTATCTTGAAGTAGATAGAGCAATAAATGTTTGTACAAGAGTAGATAAAGTCATGTATACATCACATAACGACCAAAACATTTGACTATCACTTAAAGTCTACTGTATTCCCTTGTAACTACAATAAGATAATGTTTATCTTGAAGTAGATAGAGCAATAAATGTTTGTACAAGAGTAGATAAAGTCATGTATACATCACATAACGACCAAAACATTTGACTATCACTTAAAGTCTACTGTATTCCCTTGTAACTACAATAAGATAATGTTTATCTTGAAGTAGATAGAGCAATAAGTGTTTGTACAAGAGTAGAGAAACCTATGTGAGTACAACACATCAGTAATTGCCGCAGCTGTCATCTCCACTTCGTAAAGTGGTGTGGCCGTTGTCACGGAGGCAGAAGCTTCCAAATACTCAGCTAGTCTTTTGCAAGTTTGCTTGTAAGATATTGCATCAAATGAATAAGGGACTGATTCATCGGGAGATCTCACATGAAAACCAAATAGTAAGTAGTTGTGACAATGTTTGGTGATGGAGAACGCTTATACGGGACGTGATTTGGCACGTGATTCCTGACTTGGAGTGTAGCACTTGTCCACAGAATATAGTGATTGCTTTTGGGGACAATGTGTATCAGTAGTACAGTATAATCTATCGTCAATGGAACCGTAGTTAAGCGCAAATTCGTCTAAAACGGATTTATTTTATGGTTCCTAGAATTTAGGCATAAAAACAGAGTAAACTCGGTTTATTAAACGACCCGCAAACGGAAAGCAAAGTACGCAACGTAACAGAAAGGTTCTTGTTCCGGAATGTGTGTTTAAAGAATTTTCAGGCATCCGGTGAAAATGTGCAATGTCTGCTTTAAGTACGCGCGGTAGCCTGGTGGTTCCGGAACTAGTCTACAAGCCAGGAGATGGTACTACTGGAGATTATTCGCTGTAATAAGCCTTCTGATCGACTATGGCCCTGGAGTTGACTCAGCCTCTAACAGAAATGAGGATCAGGATAGTTCCTAGGGGTGAACGAGGCTGTTCGTGGGGCTTATCACCTCACAGGTCTTGTATGCCGAGGTCTATATGCAGATATTCCAGAAAGTATTCGGCTAATCATAACATATAGAATATATCAAGCACGATCAGAAAAATGTACAAGGGCTGTTAAAAAAAGAATGATCACAATTTGTTTTGAAAACGTACCTTTGTTCATTCTCATAATTTTGATGGTCCTTCTCAAAATAGTCTCCCCTGAATGCGATGTACTTGTCCCAGCGTTTCTGTCAGTCTTCAAAGACATGCTGGAAACCATTTTTGAGAGAACCTTCAAAATCGCCTCCGCAGTCTTCACCACTGCTTCTGATGATGGATAATGCGTCCCACGAAG
Organism: Mantis religiosa; assembly: GCA_030765055.1. Taxonomy (NCBI): domain Eukaryota; kingdom Metazoa; phylum Arthropoda; class Insecta; order Mantodea; family Mantidae; genus Mantis; species Mantis religiosa. Next base: position 36,834,825 of record CM060947.1, read on the forward strand.
GCATTTCTTCAAGTTAGGGAATAGTAAAAGGTCACATGGGGCTAAATCCGGACTATAGGGAGAGTGAGGGATGCACTTGACGTTGATTTTTGCAAGATATTCAGCAACAAAATTGGCAATATGCGGCCGCGCATTATCGTGGTGCAGCATTCAACCTACTTCACGGAAATGTGGTGCTTTGTGCCTGATATGGACTTGCAATGTTTTCAGGACATCCCTGTAGTATTGTCCAGTTACTGATGTGTGTGCAGGGACAACATGCTGATAAAAAATTCCATCAATGTCAAACCGTGAGATGACCATAATTTTCCCAGCAGAAGAAGCACTTTGTCTTTTTTGGGGGTTGTTGATGAAGGAGATTTCCACACTGACCTTTGCTGTTTGCTCTCAGGGTCAAAATCATGTAGCCAAGTATCATCAGCAGTGATTACGTTTGAAAGAAACTCCGGATCTTCCTCTAACATCAACTTTAACTGCATGCAGATCTCCATGCGAATGTTCTTTTGTTCGGGAATCAACAGTCTTGGAACCCATCGCGCACAAACACGTCTCATGTGTAATGTTTCTGTCACCAACGTGTGGGCGGCACTTAATAAATGTTCAGTATTTCAGAAAGTGACCTTAAGGTAATTTGTCGATCCTCTCTCTCAATGGCAGCAGCAGTGTTGATGTTCTCTTCCGTAAGAGCAGTAACTGGAGCACCGGCTCCACCTTCCTTTGAAATTGAGTGTCTTTTTTTTTTAAACATTTTACACCACCTTCGAGCTGTGCTGTAGGGAAAACAGATTCTCCATAGGCCTCCTGTAACATTGTATAGGCCTCAACTGAGGATTTGTTGAGACGAAAGCAGAATTTCAAAGCCGCATATTGTTCCTCAAATGTTACCTCCATTACAGCGGTAGGCGTTCCTGAACATGTCTGAACTTGCCTGGTTCTCACAGGTGGAAGCCAGGAGTACCAACAATGAAACTACTACGGCGTGTTTGTTTCACATTAGGCTAGCAGAATATAATAAGTTCGAATTTTAGTGCGATAAATTATTATCGTAGTTTATTGAACAGCAGTGGTAGAATGCAAAATAAGTTTTGGTCTGCATACTCAAAATGGTGTCGGATATTACAGTTAGTACTTAGTAGGCCCTCCATTCCTGTTTATAATCTCGTTCATTCTCCTTGGCATGGATTTCACCAAAGATTGTGTTGTTTCCACTGTAATTTTATTTTTTAATTTATTCTACTAGAAGAAACGCCGTCGTGGGAGACATTATCCATCATCAAAAGCAGTGGTGAAGGCTGCGGTGGCGATTTTGAAGGTTCTCTCAAAAATTGTTTCCAGCATGTCTTTGAAGACTGACAGAAACGCTGGGACAAGTGCATCGCATTCAGGGGAAACCATTTTGAGAAGTACCATAATAATTATGAGGATGAGTCAAGGTACGTTGTCAAAAAAAAAAAAAAAAAAAAGTGATCATTCTTTACTGAAATACGTTAGTACTATATGTGTTTCTTTATTGTATTTTACTTTTCACTAATCAATAAATAAGAGAATGTTCCTGATTTACTTTATACTGATGACCTCCACTTATCCATAAATCCTTAAACTTAAACTCATAATTTAGACGATACTTTTTTGAGTAAATATAGATGGATGCTGTAACCACGCGTCACTCTGATAGAAGCGGTACGACCTAATCTCTGTTTCATATAACTTTGCCCCGCTGACATGTATCACTCCGCGTGCAACTACCTTCCCCCTCATCCCAATTTGCTAACGCCTTCGCGCCATAGGCCAAAGGCGGTGCCTTCCCGTCACATTGAAACTGCAGTAAACGTCATAATAATTGCCAGGAAGATAGATAAAATCGTACAAATAAGAATATGAAGGCATGCAAAAATAATGAAGTTTATAATGAAACCGAGCAAGTTCAAACTGAATGAATGTGCAATGAAACTGGAACAAGTTTATAATGAAAGGCCTTCGACCTTTTCCACTAGGATTTTTTAAACCGGCACACATACCTTGCAAAAATGCTTGTCTTTCAGTCTTAAAAGTCGTGTCACGCCATACTTATGTGTTCTTCATTAACCAAATCTCGTCAAGGTAGTATATTTTGCGACTTGTATCTCGGTACAGTCTGATTGTCCTTAAATAACCTCTTCGCCACACAGCAATATCGCCCCTGGAGTAAGTTTTCCTGTTGTCTCAATTTCATGTCGCGATGTTCCTACGCATCTAACACAATTGTAAGTTCAGAGCACAGCTGTTCGACTTCTCTTACTGACAAAGACGGATTCTTCTCTGTGAGTGCATTAAACACATGCATCACAATTCCTTTTTCGCCGCTTTCTAAAGCTTTTCCCTTGCGATGCTTCAGGGAAAAACTGGCGCTAGACTCTACCATTATACATATAATAAGATCACGCGAAATAAAGGATCAATAAAATAATTTAGCTGTCGCATTCGGCATAGCACACCGTCGAATGGCGATATATGACAAATCCAGTTCAAAACAAGGTCAGTGATAAAACTCATATAAACAAATATTTCATCAGTACCAGTAAATCACGTGCTATCGTGCCATGTGCTTGAGAGCAAAGGAACCTCATCTTTACTTCGTTTAAGAATTAACATGCATTTCAGAAAAATCAACTCTGTTGCGTAATATATTTAATTAAAACAGTTACCGAAATATAAATTTGATCATTCTCTTCCAACATATAAAAATATATCACCATGTTAAATGGCGAACTAATTTTTACCGCACAACAGTCTGTACCACAACAGCAGCCAATGAGATGTGATAAGGTCACGTGACCGTTAAAAGATACGGGGCAAGCTTATGCGAAACAAGGATTAGTAAGGCGGCAAATCCACCTTTGCTATAAACATTACGAAGAGATAGTGAAGGATTGGAGACAAGCTGAGTTCATGAACACTGAGGTGAAGGACAGGACCTGAAAAATGATAAGAGAATGACGAGGATCGACGTCACAGTAATACAGCCAAGTAGTAGTGATAATGCGCGCCAGTTACCTTAAAAATAACGCTGATTCGTGTCGCGGACAAGTAAATCTCCGGCAGAGGGACTTACTGTCATTACGAGGTTCGTGTCAAGATGCAGTAACTTTGACACGCTGTCAGCCACAGTTTCGCGGTAATGTTTATTTTGCGATAAGGCAATGCGTCCAGCCTTGTATGTTTTTACTCCTGTATACTGGTTTTGCGAGATCGAAGACAAGAGAAAGTTTATGACCCGTCCTAGTCGACGTTTTACTTACTACATGACGATAAATAATTGTAAGAAGTAATTGTTATACTTACCAGATTAAAATTTACAGCACGCGCATTATTTATACGCATTTGGACAAACTTTTGGTTCTATTTATATCACGATAACGAATTGTGGCCTTTTTGCCCTTACAGCTACAGAAACTGCAGCTAGCACACAGTCAACAGACACACAGCCATCAACACCTTAGCATGCCAAAGTGTGGAAGAGTATGGGAATTAATGCATCATAACCAGAGAACTTCATGTGTACATCATATAACGACCAAAACATTTGACTATCACTTAAAGTCTACTGTATTCCCTTGTAACTACAATAAGATAATGTTTATCTTGAAGTAGATAGAGCAATAAATGCTTGTACAAGAGTAGAGAAAGTCATGTATACATCACATAACGACCAAAACATTTGACTACCACTTAAAGTCTACTGTATTCCCTTGTAACTACAATAAGATAATGTTTATGTTGAAGTAGATAGAGTAATAAGTGTTTGTACAAGAGTAGAGAAAGTCATGTATATATCACATAACGACCAAAACATTTGACTATCACTTAAAGTCTACTGTATTCCCTTGTAACTACAATAAGATAATGTTTATCTTGAATAAATAAAGCAATAAGTGTTTGTACAAGAGTAGAGAAAGTCATGAGTACATCACATAACGACCAAAACGTATGACTATCACTTAAAGTCTACTGTATTCCCTTGTAACTACAATAAGATAATGTTTATCTTGAAGTGGATAGAGCAATAAGTGTTTGTACAAGAGTAGAGAAAGTCATGTATACATCACATAACGACCAAAACATTTGACTATCACTTAAAGTCTACTGTATTCCCTTGTAACTACAATAAGATAATGTTTATCTTGAAGTGGATAGAGCAATAAGTGTTTGTACAGGAGTAGAGAAAGTCATGTATACATCACATAACGACCAAAACATTTGACTATCACTTATAGTCTACTGTATTCCCTTGTAACTGCAATAAGATAATGTTTATCTTGAAGTAGATAGAGCAATAAGTGTTTGTACAAGAGTAGAGAAAGTCATGTATACATCACATAACGACCAAAACATTTGACTATCACTTAAAGTCTACTGTATTCCCTTGTAACTACAATAAGATAAGATTTATCTTTAATTTTTAAGAACATTTTCAAGATAAATAATTATATAGGCAATTAAAAAGAAGTATATATTCTGCAGATCATGTACCCGATCCAGAATGTTTCTTTTTCTCTCTCCTCTTTGACACCTTGACCTAATTGTGAAATCGATACCAGCGAGCATTTCTTCTAAATCCTCGCCTCACAGAAAGCGTAGATCCTGTTGAAATAGCTGGAATGCAGTATATCTCCTGGAATATCAACTTACCACTTTAAAAAATAATAAATATTTTGAAATTAGAAGCATTAGGATAGATTATTTTAGAAAATGTTAAATTAAAACATTTTTATTCGCGGTGTAACGAAAACTACGTTATTTATCAGTCACTTTGTTTAAAAATCCAGAATTTGTCAAAGGTTTCCACGATTCTGGAGACACATACATGTTTGAAGACTGTGATTTTGTTTGAAGGATCTCAAAACGTGGATTTAGGGTGTAATTTTGTTGTTAAATTTAGGTGTGAAGTTCAGTTAAGTGGTAGAGATATAAAAATAGGGCTTTTAAAATGGGTATATCTTTTGAAGAAGTTAATCACGAATTTATAGGGAGGGTCCCCTTGAAGGTCCCTTTTGAGCAACGCAAAGCAGTAACAAGTGAAAGATACACACGAGAGGGCACGTCGACGTAGATCTACTACAAGTAACACATCTAGGAGGAAGGGATGAGGTGATAATGCGGTACAAGATGGCAGGAGGAAGTTCCTGGCAAGTGTTGAGTGGTTAAAACTACACACTTGAAATACCATAAAGAAATAGAGTGAAAAAAACTAAGTGGTGGTAACTACCACAGCATTCACACGTGTAACAGACGGAACCACCTTCGTTTGCATGATAATTAGCACTGTGCGCTATTTGGGGCAAATTCCTAGCGGCGGCCATTACGTCTGCAGAGACGTACACAAAGCGGGCACGGCAATCCATCATCACAACAAAGAATATTCCTCCCTCAACCACTCAGCCGAGCGTGACTCATTCTGGACACAAAATGAATCACAGAACTCTCTCACCCCAACGATATCCATAACAACCCGCGCGTCATCCTCTCACAAGAATGATGACAAGTGGAAGCAATTGCTGGTCAGTGTGCCCTGTCACACTTTCTCTTGTTTATAATTCTTAGCAACCTCAGGGAAATTTTGTTAGAAATTAAACTAAATATAAAATCCTAATTTGGTGTGCCCACACGACTTCCTCTACTCTTGTACAACCAATTATTGTTCTAACTACTTCAAGATAAACATTATCTTATTGTAGTTACAAGGGAATACAGTAGACTTTAAGTGATAGTCAAATGTTTTGGTCGTTATGTGATGTATACATGACTTTCTCTACTCTTGTACAAACACTTATTGCTCTATCTACTTCAAGATAAACATTATCTTATTGTAGTTACAAGGGAATACAGTAGACTTTAAGTGATAGTCAAATGTTTTTGTCGTTATGTGATGTACACATGACTTTCTCTACTCTTGTACAACCACTTATTGCTCTATCTACTTCAAGATAAACATTATCTTATTGTAGTTACAAGGGAATACAGTAGACTTTAAGTGATAGTCAAATGCTTTTGTCGTTATGTGATGTACACATGACTTTCTCTACTCTTGTACAAACACTTATTGCTCTGTCTACTTCAAGATAAACACTATCTTATTGTAGTTACAAGGGAATACAGTAGACTTTAAGTGATAGTCAAATGTTTTGGTCGTTATGTGATGTATACACGACTTTCCCTACTCTTGTACAAACACTTATTGCTCTATCTACTTAAATAAACCACTGCACATACATAACTAAAATTTATATAGTACAAATTTCGTATTTTAAGGACTTATACATTCTAGGTCTAGTAATGTTTTGTTTATCTCTTATGGTTTTTCCGTTATACGAAAGTTGTTCAAAATGAAGAGGAGTTCCTAGGAAAAGTCAAGATATATATTTTACATATCTTCAAAATAACTTGAACAGCGGATTCTTTTATCAAAGCATTTATATCCAATGTCCAGATCATCAAAGTTTTTTAAAATAACCCATGTAAAAGATTTTCATACACGTAGTAGAGAAAGCGTAATTTTTAATACCAAAATTGAAAACAAGAGCTTTGTTTTGAATCTTCTTATTCCATGATAAACATCTCTGAGGCAAATTTGATAAGTTCAACGATTTTTACTACTGTACGCCCGTAAAGCAGTTATGCATTCAAAGAAAGGGTAGTAAATGAGAAACTAATTTTTAGATGACTGAGTTGAAATATTCATATGAGAGCAACTCTTTTTCTTTCGCCGTGTATAGTAGTATAATTAGTGATCATTATTAAAAATTCCGATACTTATCAAAGCTGTATTTGCAGAAAACTACAACAATAAACACATACCAACCGGCTGATCATCATTCATTTTTGTTGCCTGGCGATCAACAAAAGCCTATCTGCACTCATTTCAAATGCGTGCTGATATAAAAATAAGGAAGGATATTGTTTGAATTTGCGTTGAGATAAGCGCTATATATTAGGCAAGAAAAACTGACAATATCTCAGCTAATTATCAGCGGTTATTAGTATATCTGTTGTCACTAATTACACAGATAGATTGGGAATAAAAGATTTCAAATCAAGCGTGCTGTAACTGCGATGTGCATTCTGAACAAAACAATAATGCTTCCGCGTAAACAATGGACACAAAATATTAGTCATTTATATATTTACTTTAAATTTCATGTAGCTACGTAAGGTAATAACAGCTAACCCCACGGGACAGCTGCCCTTTTCGGGGCCAAGGTCTACCCAAATCTGCGTCATGAGTTGCTTGTAGTACTGTTTCCTAGGACGTGGTTTTGTAGCAAAACGCTGAAAGTCTTTGAAAACATTTATTGCCGTGTGTATGTCAAGGTTTGAAGAGTGAAAAGTTCAATGTCATAGCCGGGATTTGAACCACGGATTTCCCGCTCTCCGTGCGGTTACTCTAAAATACTGAGTTACAAGGCGTGTCCGTAAAATAAGTTTTTCAATTTTATTTAATATAGAAAACATGTTTATTTTCAATGAATGTTACATTAATGGAAAGACAGAACTTACAGCTATTTTTCAACGTAATCATCATTGCGATCGATGCTCTTTTGTATGCGCTGTGGCAGTTTTTGTATACCCTTGTCATAGCACTCTCCCGCCAACTTGGGTAGTAGCGCTCAACCTCGTGTTTCAAATCATCGTCGGTCTGGAAATGTGTTCCAACCAGGAGTGACTTCAACTCCAGAAACAGATGATAATCACTAGGTGCTAAGTGTGGACTGTAGGGGGGATGGGTGAGGATGTCCCATCAGTACTGGACCAGCAGATTAGCCGTTGCATGAGCAGTATGGGGACGAAAAATCACTCCCTTCGTCAGCATTCCCCTCCTTCGACTTTAAATGGCACGTCACAATTCTTTTAAAGTCTCACAGTGGCTATCGGCGTTTATTGTTGTGCCGGTATGCATAAACTCGCACAACAATACATCTTTTCTGTCCCAGAACACACTGACCATCACTTTGCCGGCAGAAAATGTCTGTTTGAACCTTCACGGCTTCGGCGAATTCGAATGCCGCCACTGACGAGAACATTCTTTAGTTTCTGGTGTTGTGTAGTGCACCCAGGTTTCATTGCCAGTGACAATTGAATCTAACAATCCCTCGCCCTGATCTGCATAGCGCTCCAGGAATCGGTGGGCCGCTTCAACACGTTGCCGTTTATGGTCTTCGGTGAGCATTTTGGGGACCCACCTCGCACACACCTTGCGATAATGCAAATGTTCGGTCAAAATCTTGTCAATCGTAGTCTTACTGACTTCAGGGATAAGTCCGCACAGCTCGTCAACTGTTACACGCCGATCTTCAAGTATTTCTTGCTCCACTTTTGCAATTGTTTCGGCTGAAACCGAAGACCGACCAGAACGCTGTTCGTCATGGACGTCTGTACGTCCGTCTTTGGGCACTCTGACCCACTTTCTCACGTTTTTGACGTTCATACACTGTGGCCCATATACTTCACATAACTGACGATGAATTTCACTGTGGTTAATGCCCTTGGCACTCAAAAAACGGATCACTGCAAGCAACTCACACTTGCCGGCGGAAGTGATAGGAAGCTCCATCGAAAAAGGCTGCCCAGCTAAGAGTAATGGTTGTGTGGGGATTTGAAGGGGTGAAACCAAGCTACACGCCAGTGTTGCCGAATCTCGCGTTATAGCGTTCCTCACGGCCCCAGTGCCTTGGAGACTTTATTTTACCGACACGCCTCGTACTATAACCAACGTGCCGAAATGACATTAAATTCTCCAACTGACTCGTATGTTTCCTGGTAGACCACTAGGAGTTCTCATATGCTATGAGACACACACCTTTTGTGACGACTTACTATGCTGTAAGTACTTAAGTCCCAGACTTCATAGTTAAACCACTGAGCTACTATGACCAACATGCCGAAATGGCATTAAATTCTCCAACTGACTCGTATGTTTCCTGGTAGACCACTAGGAGTTCTCATATGCTATGAGACACACACCTTTTGTGACGACTTACTATGCTGTAAGTACTTAAGTCCCAGACTTCATAGTTAAACCACTGAGCTACTATGACCAACATGCCGACATGACATTAAATTCTCCAACTGACTCGTATGTTTCCTGGTAGACCACTAGGGGTTCTCATATGCTATGAGACACGCACCTTTTGTGCCGACTTACTATGTTGTAAGTACTTAAGCCCCAGGCTTAATAGTTAAACCACCGAGCCACTATGGCTAACATGCCGACATGACATTAAATTCCACTACTGACTCGTATGTTTCCCGGTAGACCACTAGGGGTTCTCATATGCTATGAAACACGCACCTTCTCTGTCGACTTACTGTGCTGTAAGTACTTAAGTCCCAGGCTTCACAGTTAAACCACTGAGCTACTATGATCAACATTCCGACATGACATTAAATTCTCCAACTGACTCGTATGTTTCCCAGTAGACCACTAGGGGTTCTCATATGCTACGAGACACGCACCTTTTGTGACGACTTACTATGCTGTAAGTACTTAAGTCCCAGGCTTCATAGTTAAACCACTGAGCTACTATGACCAACATGCCGACATGATGACATTAAATTCTCCAACTGACTCGTATGTTTCCCAGTAGACCAGTGGGGGTTCTCATATGCTATGAGACACGCACCTTTTTTGGTGAATTTTTCAGTCTGTCTCTTACCTGATAATTCACTTTACTATATCCAGATATTCAGTTGTTATTATTGATGTACTAGGTCAGTACCCTATACATGATGCTAATATTTAATATATACAGATATTTAATTGTTATACAGGATGGCGCACGGAATGTCATACTTGAAAATTGTTGATATAACTTTTAATAACCAAAGCATGTCAATATTATCTTTTTACATAAATGATCAGAATGTGTATGCTCAGTGAGCGTGCAGTATATGTTCAATATGTCCATCTTGTTTACGTTCTACCTCTTCGAGACGAGCTTGATGTTTCCGACTACTCTACGACACATGATTTCTGTTATTCCCTGGAAAAGGTTTCTGATAGACGTTCGCGGTTGTACTGGAGTGCGTGGTTTGTTGCGGTAGACTGTCTAGTTCAGATTTCACCCTAAGAAATGATCGCAGGGATTAATATCTGGGCTGTGTGTTGGCCATATTGAACTGCTCTGAAAACGTTAAGGATATTGCTGTGACATCACACGGAGCACGAAATGCTGGTGCAGGAAATCCGAAATAACGTTTGCTGTATGTGGACGAGCTCCATCTTGCATAAACCATTGAGTCTCTATTGGTAAACTTGTTACATAAAGTTACGGAAGAAAATTGTTGTACAAGTAGCGCGTACTGTTAACTGTGTCGTTCAAAAAGATTGGCCTAATGATTCTATGGCTGGATATGACACCCCATACACTAACTTTTTCTCCGTAATTTACAATCTCGTGTACAACACCAGGAGGTTCTTGTGCCCAACCGTTCAACGTAAACCTCATCAGAATACCACGTGTTATGAATCACGGCATCATCACTTGCAAGAGCCGAAGTGGCAAACAGTAATTGTCGGACCTTGTCATGTTCCGTCAGTTTTGTGCAACACTGTCATTTTGTATGGGAGTAATTTCACGTCAGCATGAAGTATTCTTTGAAGCGAACGACGTGAGATGCCCATTTCGGCCGAAGCTCGTCTTGTGGATTTCCTGGGACTTCGTGTCAAAGCTTCGATATTCTCTGCAGTATGGATTGTGTTGACACGAGGTCGCTTTTGCTCTAAAATATGGCCGTCAGTTTCAAATTGTGTGGTTAGTCTATACAGGGGGCCCATCTCGTACGAAAATGAACACGAAAACATCGTTGCGTCTCTGCTACACTTTTCGATTCCGTGTAAAACAACACAGCTTTCACTTTTTATTCTAGCGTCAACCGGACTTTGTCCACCATTTTACTAAACTGCAGCGGTGAAAAAAGGCATGCGCGGTATAGACAATCTGTTGAACCATGCACGATATATATATATATATATATATATATATATATATATATATATATATATATATATATATATATATATATATATTAATTTTACGTCTTCCAACGTTAAGTCATATCGGATGATGAATGGAATGGGTGAAATGATGCTCAACTGAACCCGGGGTTCATGGAGCTTAGAGTTACCCGACATTCGTCTTTTAGGATAAGGGGAAACCCCGGAAAAATCTTATCCAAGAAACTGGCCCTGACCGAAATTCGAACTTGGGACCTCTTGAACGTGAGGCAGACATGCTACCACCACGCTACTGAGGCGGGCTCCATGCATGAACTACGGCTAATCGTCACATCATTCTAGCTCTGACAACCCGCAATTAACATACGAGGACAGTTCAATAATAATGATCATATTTTGTTTAGGATCATAATTTTTCGCACTAAAATTCAATCTTATTATATTCTGTGAGCTTAATGTGAAACAAACACTCCGTAGTAGTTACATTGTTGGTACTCCTGGTTCCCGCCTGTGAGAACCAGGCAAGTTCAGACATGTTCACTATCGCCTACCGCTACAATGGAGGTAACATGCAGTTAAAGTTGATGTTAGAGGAAGATCCGGAGTTTCTTTCAAACGTAATCACTGCTGATGAAACTTGGCTACATCATTTTGATCCTGAGAGCAAACAGCAAAGCTCAGTGTGGAAATCTCCTTCATCACCAACCCCCCAAAAGCAAAAGTGGTTGCTTCTACTGCGAAAGTTATGGTCATCTCATTCTTTGATATTCATGGAATGGTTTATCAGCGTGTTGTACCTGCACACACATCAGTAACTGGGCAATACTACAGGGATATCCTGAAAACATTGTAAGTCCATATCAAGCTCAAAAGACCACATTTCCGTGAAGCAGGCTGGATGCTGCACCACGATAATGTGCAGCCGCATACTGCCAATGTTGTTGCTGAATATCTTGCAGAAATCAACGTGAAGTGCATGCCCCACCCTCCCTATAGTCCGGATTTAGTCCCATGTGACCTTCTTCTATTCCCTAACTTGAAGAAACGCCTTCGTGGGAGACATTATCCATCATCAGAAGCAGTGGTGAAGGCTGTGGAGGCGAGTTTGAAGGATCTCTCAAAAATGGTTTCCAGCATGTCTTTGAATACTGGCAGAAACTATGAGACGAGTACATCGCATTCAGGGGAGACTATTTTGCGAAGGACCATCAAAGTTATGATAATGAGTAAAAATACGTTGTCAAAATAGAATTGTGATCATTGTTTATGGAACAGCCCTCGTAATATAGTAAGGAATTATTTCCCGGTAATATTTTCTAGTCAAGTTTCAGCTTCGGAGCGACAGAAAATCGTTAAATATGATAACCAAAAAAATTATACAACAAATCTAACCAATGCGTGACAATCAGCTCGCAAAAGATGAGAGGGTCGCTGGCAGATTTCATTCCGTCATAGAAGAGCAATTGACTCCATGGAATGCAATACGGCGCGGTTACCTTCGTAACATGCATAGCAGGTGCTTCTCCGACGGACATCCCATGTTCCTCAAACACATGAGCCGTATGAACATCACAAACAAGACAACAGCTGTTATGATGCAATGTAGAACACATTCATCGAGGCTATCCGGAATATTCATACCCCCCCCCCTTTGCCTTACCATAGATGTCCTGTTGTACTCACGTTGCTCTCTATACTCTTGAACAAACACTTATTGCTCTATCTACTTCAAGATAAACATTATCTTATTGTAGTTACAAGGGAATACAGTAGACTTTAAGTGATAGTCAAATGTTTTGGTCGTTATGTGATGTATACATGACCTTCTCTACTCTTGTACAAACACTTATTGCTCTATCTACTTCAAGATAAACATTATCTTATTGTAGTTACAAGGGAATACAGTAGACTTTAAGTGATAGTCAAATGTTTTGGTCGTTATGTGATGTACACATGACTTTCTCTGCTCTTGTACAAACATTTATTGCTCTATCTACTTCAAGATAAACATTATCTTATTGTAGTTACAAGGGAATACAGTAGACTTTAAGTGATAGTCAAATGTTTTGGTCGTTATGTGATGTATACATGACTTTCTCTACTCTTGTACAAACATTTATTGCTCTATCTACTTCAAGATAAACATTATCTTATTGTAGTTACAAGGGAATACAGTAGACTTTAAGTGATAGTCAAATGTTTTGGTCGTTATGTGATGTACACATGACTTTCTCTGCTCTTGTACAAACAATTATTCCTCTATCTACTTCAGGATAAACATTATTTCTATATCATTAGCTATAGTATTTTACTTAGACTGCTATTTAGTAGTGACAAGTTGGAAATTCTTGGGTAGCTTTAAGTTACTAGCAAAAGTGTATAATTTGAGTACTTTCCAGCTCTAGGAAAAGTTATAACGTCTGAATGGAGAGGGGAAGGTTACAGTGTGACCAGTTCTGTAATGCAAGAAAGGCCTACGTATGATTGTAGAATAGAAGGAGTACTATAGAGTAGCCTTAGTTCTTTGAGTCATTATTCTCTCCTATTTTAATGAAAATTATTATTTGGAGCTTCCCTCACTTTGAAAGTCACGCACCGCCAATGGACCTACGTGCGACTGTGCAGTAGAAAGAGTACTGAAGAGTATATTTAGTTCTTTGAGTCGTTATTCTCTCTTATTTTAATAAAGAAATATTATTTGTAGCTTCCCTCGCTTTCAATGTCACGCCTCGACACTGGACCTACGTGTGACTTTACAATAGAAAGAGTAATAAAGAGTAGCATTTGTTCTTTGAGTCATTATTCTCTCTTATTTTAATGAAAATTATTGTTTGTAGCTTCGCTCGCTTTGAAAGTCACGCCTCGACACTGGCCTACGTGTTACTGTACAATAGAAAGAGTATTGAAGAATATCCTTAGTTCTTTGAGCCATTATTCTCTGTTATTTTTTAAAAAAATATTTTTTAGAACTTCTCTCACTTTGAAAGTCTCGCACCGCCAATGGACCTACGTGCGACCATGCAATATAAAGAGAACTGAAGAGTAGCCTTGGTTCTTTGAGTCGTTATTCTCCCTAATTTTAAAGAAAATTATTATTTAGGGCTTCCCTCGCTTTGGAAGTCACACCTCGCTACTGGAACTACGTGTGACTGTACAATAGAAAGAATACTAAAGAGTAGCCTTAGTTCTTTGAGTCTTTATTCTCTTATTTTAAAGAAAATCATTATTTAGAGCTTCCCTCACTTTGAAAGTCACACCTCGCTACTGGACCTACGTGTGACTGTATAATAGAAAGGATACTAAAGAGTAGCCTTAGTTCTTTGAGTCCTTACTCTCTTATTTTAAAGAAAATTATTATTTCGAGCTTCCCTCGCTTTGAAAGTCACGCCTCGCTACTGGACCTACGTGTGACTGTACAATAGAAAGCGTACTAAAGGATAGTCTTAGTTCCTTGAGTCATGACTCTCTCTTATTTGAATGAATATGTTTTGGAGCTTTGCTCACTTTGAAAGTGACACGGTGTCACGGGGTTTAACAATACTAAATCTAGTGATCAAAGTTTTTGAAGTAAACGTGGTGTTGGTTACCTCAATTTAATTCCCAAGACGTGCCCGAATCACGCTATGTCACTAGATAGTCTTTCTTGATACACGTGAGGGACATTTTTAAGGCTGTCATCGCTACTGCTTTTGCTTCTTGACTGAGACACGACGTGATGTAGAGTGCACAGTGTTTTGACTTGCAAATTTCGCCCCTCGTTCTGTATGTCAGGAGGAAGTCGGCTGTCTCTACTTCCGTCAGGTGAGCCTGTACTTCAGAGCCATTTGTCACGCTGGGTCACGTCACAACCCGTCTCTCCGTATTGAAACAAGCCCAGGTAAGGATTTGCCGAGGATCGATAGCAAACATTGTCGGCAACTTTAAAACAAAACACTGATACCGAACGTTAAGTGTATGCAGTGTTCACTTGATCATAGCTAGGAAGGTAACTATGGTGACGTAGTGGGATGGCAGCAATTCGGAAAGATGCAAATTCGATTCCTGTTTTTCCTGATCGGTAAGTGAATCCTGAAAAGGGTCAGTCCTCCATTTCTCGTACCACTTCACCTCTTAAATACCCAGTCGTGGTGTGTTTCCGCCGGGGGGTGGGGATCTGGCTGCATGATCTGCCACCGGCGTGATTCATTCTGCAACTCTTAATGACCTTGCCCTCCACTTCCTTCTCTCCTCAGATTCAGCCACCATTCGTGTACACTCATATCACCCCATTATCCCGGGTCTTCGAGCTGCCTTCTTGTGGTGGGTAGACATTACATAATACCAATCACTGCGGTTACTGAAACGAGCATTAGATCTGTCAGCATGGGTAATTTATATGTACTCTCATACACTCGTTTCGTAGTAAACAGATCCACTAACAGAGCAGATAAACAGTTCAAGGCGCTCTCCCTCTTCAGGCCCCGCTTGCGTTTTTGTAGTTGGTAGACAGTACATAATACCTATCACTGCAGTTACTGAAACGAACATTAGATCTGACAGCATGGGTGACTCATATGTACTCTCATACACTCATTTCGTAGTAAACAGATCCACTAACAGAGCAGATAAACAGTTCAAGCTCCTCTCTCTCTCTTCAGGCCCCGCTTGCGTTTTTGTAGTTGGTAGACAGTACATAATACCTATCACTGCAGTTACTGAAACGAACATTAGATCTGACAGCATGGGTGACTCATATGTACTCTCATACACTCATTTCGTAGTAAACAGATCCACTAACAGAGCAGATAAACAGTTCAAGCTGCTCTCCCTCTTCAGGCCTGGCTTGTCTTCTTGTGTTGGGTAGACAGTACATAATACCTATCACTGCAGTTACTGAAACGAACATTAGATCTGACAGCATGGGTGACTCATATGTACTCTCATACATTCATTTCGTAGTAAACAGATTCACTAACAGAGCAGATAAACAGTTCAAGGCTCCCTCACTCTTCAGGCCCCGCTTGCCTTCTTGTGGTGGATGGACAGTACATAATACCTATCACTGCAGTTACTGAAACGAGCATTAGATCTGACAGCATGGGTGACTCATATGTACTCTCATACACTCATTTCGTAGTAAACAGATCCACTAACAGAGCAGATAAACAGTTCAAGCTCCTCTCCCTCTTCAAGTCTCGCTTGTTTTCTTGTGGTGGGTAGACAGTGCATAATACCTATCACTGCAGTTACTGAAACAAGCATTAGATCTGGCAGCACGGGTGACTAAAATGTACTCTCATACACTCATTTCGTAGTAAACAGATCCACTAACAGAGCAGATAAACAGTTCAAGACCCTCTCCCTCTTCAGGCCAGGCTTGCCCTCTTGTGGTGGCTAGGTAGTACGTAGGTCTACTGTAGCTATCCCATCTATTAATTCTTTAACACTTGCACTTTTCTCAAATAGAAATCGTTATTCATTTTTTATCTCTCTGCCATGTGAAGAGAACAGAATATCTATCCAACTGTTGAAAACATGTGACTGCCAATTATAGTCCACTGTGTGAGCGGCTACTAAAATGAAATAACTGGAGTTTGGCTGAAGTTTTACATATTTACGTCATGCAAAGCCCAACCTAATACAGGATATTAGGTCGTGGACATAGTTTAATGCACATTTATTATTCTGTTTCAGATGTATTCTTGCTTCAGGAAATTGAAGTCGATAAATCCGTTTTATTTTAAATGCATGGAATTTAATATGTTATTGTAAAACAGGTGGCTGGCGTTGAGAAATTCATGAATTGCAAACTGTTTGTTTAAATGGCAAAATGTTTACATGAGTAAGCTAGAAACAGATTATAATTTCTGATATAACCTTGGATGTATTTATTTTATAGTAATTCGAGAATTACTAGTGATATGACAGGAAGATATTGTAATAATTTGACTAAAATATCACATTTTGGAGGGTGGTCTGGAAAGTTGCCGACCTCATAAAGATAAATGACAATTTTCAGAATTTTATTTATTATTTTTCAATACAGTCACCTTGTAACTACACACTTCTCCCAGCAATACTCCCATCTCTGTAACCCGTCCAAATAGTACTCGACGTTTTTCAACATAGTCTCCTTGTAACTCTACACACTTCTCTCAGCGATGTTCTCATCTCTGTAACCCGTTCAAATAGTACTCGACGTTTTTCAACATAGTCTCCTTGTAACTCTACACATTTCTACCAGCGATGTTCGCATCTCTGTAACCCGTCCAAATAGTACTCGACGTTTTTCAACATAGTCTCCTTGTAACTCTACGCACTTCTGCCAGCGATGTTCTCATCTCTGCAACACGTTCAAATAGTACTCGACGTTTTTCAACATTGTCTCCTTGTAACTCTACGCACTTCTCTCAGAGATGTTCTCATCTCTGTAACCCGTTCAAATAGTACTCGACGTTTTTCAACATATTCTCCTTGTAACTCTACACACTTCTCCCAGCGATGTTCTCATCTCTGTAATACGTTCAAATAGTACTCGGTGTTTTTCAACATTGTCTCCTTGTAACTCTACGCACTTCTGCCAGCGATGTTCTCATCTCTGTAACCCGTTCAAATAGTACTCGACGTTTTTCAACATATTCTCCTTGTAACTCTACACACTTCTCCCAGCGATGTTCTCATCTCTGTAATACGTTCAAATAGTACTCGGCGTTTTTCTCTGCAAAATAATTGTTCACATAGGTGACTGCCTCTTCATTTGACGAAAGTCTTTGTCCTCCGAGCGCAATTTTCAGATGAGGGAATAAAAGGAAGTCGCTTGGGGCTAGATCTCGTGATTCAAGCAGTTCAAAACGTAATTCGTGGATTTTCCCCATTACAACTGCTGAGGTGTGAGACAGTACGTTGTCTTGGTGAAACAGGATTTTCTTTTTCTGCCAATGTGGCCGTTTTTGCGCAAGTTCTGCCTTCAGCTTGTCAAGTAATGGTGGGTAGTGTGCTCCTGTAATGATTTTCCCCCTTTTTGAAGATAATTGATTAAAATAACTCCATGAATATACCCCCCAAAAATAAATTAAAAACAGTCGCCATCACTTTCCCAGGAAAACGCCCCCCACGGAAAAGAAAACAGAAAGAGACCTAATAAATTAATGGTTTTTATAATTCAAAAACTAAACCCAATCACTTAAAAGTTTCTTTAAATGTAAAAACATCTTCAGCAATTGTTGAAGCAGTTCGAGGTGTTAATCAAATTTCTTTACGAAACATTATTTTTTAGCCGGTTTCCGCTTTGCAGTCCACTCTTTGGACTGTATTTTTGTTTCGGATGTATAATAGTGCATTTGCGCCAACAGAGCGTTGGAAATGTTCATTCGAACCCGTTTTTGGTCTGACGTGAGCAAATTCGGCACCCAACGCGCGGACAGCTTTCTCATGTCTAAATGTTGATTTAATATTTGACAAACACGTCCTTTTGACATGTTCATGGCCTATGCTATCTCTCTTACTTTAATTCGGCGGTCGTATAGGACTATTTGGTCAACTTTGGCGATGTTTTCGTCGGTAGTTGTAGTTTTTGGTCGTTCCGAACGTTCATCGACTCCCAAGCTCTTACGGCCACCTTTAAATTCAGCTGCCCAAAATTTCACTGTGGTAAATGATGGTGCAGAGTCCCCATACACAGGATCAAACTCAGTTTTTATGTGTGTAGACGTATTGCCTTTCAAAAGTATATATTTAATGACAGCTCGATACTCGATTTTGTCCATTGTCATAAAATCGCTCACATCAACTCACTCAAACGAGTGTTGCATAACAACCGAGCGTCCAAAATGACTGAAACTTTGGTGAGAATCTGTCAACAGATGAACAACCAAATTCACTAGCTTTTATTTAGGAGTACTGTAATCATCTTCATGTTGACGTGGGAAACTTTTTGAGATCACCCTTGTATAACTGGTAAACTGTGATAGACAAAATTTTACTACTCAGAAATAATTCTAGTTTTTGTTAAAACACATAAGTTCTATCAATACATTTTGTTGTAGCGTTATCCTTTTCCGAAATATATGCATTGTAAATGACGTACATATCTCGAATTTCCTCAAAAGCCAACCATCTCTCCTGTGTGAAAGGAGCCAAATCCCACGAGAGTGACTAAGTGGCATACTGGACTATTTACATTACGTATGGCCTCCCAGGTATGACGTCACGCCATTTGCAGCTGAAAGGGAGATTCTTACACAATGGCAGGCGCCATTACTCTGCGAGGCTTTTGTGTTAATTGATGTCCACTTAACATTGTGATTATGCCAACTTGAACAACAAACACGCGTGCAATGTTGAATATTTCGCCCCAGCACCTCCCCCGTGAAGGGGCGGGGGGAATGTGCCCCACATTTGGACAGATGGTGTAACATTATCCTCGCGTGCGGTACGATCTGCCTCTGGAGTCTGAACTAATTTCACGTCAGAAATGCCAACGTTAAGTCATATCGGACGATGAATGAAATGATGTTCAAATGATTACAGGACACATAGAGCTTAGAGTTATCAGACATTCAGCTTTCAGGAAAAGGGAAAGTCTCCAACGTTAAGTCATATCGGACGATGAATGAAATGATGTTCAAATGAGTACAGGATACATAGAACTTAGAGTTACCAGACATTCAGCTTTCAGGATAAGAGAAAGCCTCCAACGTTAAGTCATATTGGACGATAAATAATATGATGTTCAAATGAGTACAGGGTACATAGAGCTTAGAGTTATCAGACATCCCTCTTTCAGGATAAGTGAAAACCCCCAACGTTAAGTCATATCGGATGATGAATGAAATGATGTTCAAATGAGTACAGGGTACATAGGGCTTAGAGTTACCATGGGCCACTAAATCTAGGTAAACGCAGTGGCGAGGCGGAGCTTTCAAAGTGAAGGAATCTACATATAATAATTTTCATTAAAATTACAGAAGATAATGGCTCAAAGAACTAAGGATACTCTCCAGTACTCCTTCAATTGTACAGTCACACGTAGGTCGTAGCGTGGAAGCTCTAAATAATAATTTACATTAAAATAAGAGAAAATAATGACTCAAAGAACTAAGGCTACTCTCCAGTACGCTTTCTATTGTACAGTCACACGTAGGTCGTAGCGTGGAAGCTGTAAATAATAATTCCCATTAAAATAAGAGAGAATAATGACTCAAAGAGGTAAGGCTACTCTTCGGTACCCTTTCTATTGTACCATCACACGTAGGTGGTAGCGTGGAAGCTCTAAATACTAATTTTCATTAAAATAAGAGGGAATAATGACTCTAAGAGCTAAGGCTACTCTTCAGCACTCTTTCTATTGTACAGTCACACGCAGGTCCAGTGTCGAGGCGTGACTTTCAAAGCGAGAGAAGTTCAAAATACTCATTTTCATTAAAATAAGAGAGAATAATGACTCAAAGAACTAAGACTACTCTTCAGCACTCTTTCTATTGTACAGTCACACGTAGGTTCAGTATCGAGGCGTGACTTTTAAAGCGAGGGAAGCCATAAATAATAATTTTCATTAAAATAAGAGAAATGAAATGAAACGTGTAGTGTTTAACGCCCGCTTTTACTACATACGGCACCGCAGGCGATGACACTGATGATACATGAAATGAAGATGGAGCACCGGTGGAATGAGATGGCGGGGGAAACCGGAGGTCCCGGAGAAAACCCGCCCTAGCGCCGTGCTGTCCACCACAAATCTCACTTTGCGGACCCCTGGGATCGAACCCGGGCCGCCTTGGTGAGAACCAAGTGGTCTAACCACTGAGCCACGGCGCGGCCTTTAAAATAAGAGAGAATAATGACTCAAAGAACTAAGGCCACTCTTCGGCACTCCTTCTAATGTACAGTCACACGTAGGACCAGTGTGGAGGCGTGACTTTCAAAGCGAGTGAAGCTTAAAATAATAATTTTCATTAAAATAAGAAGGAATAATAGCTCAAAGAACTAAGGCTACTCTTTAATACTCTTTCTATTGTACAGTCACACTTAGGTCGAGTGGCGAGGTGTGACTTTCGAAGCGAGAGAAGCTCAAAATGATAATTTTTATTAAAACAAGTGAGAATGATTGGGAGTTGTTCAGATTGGGTTGTACTCGAGGGGGAAGTGGTTCCCGATACCCGTGGGAGATCGGCTACGTCTACGGACGGGTTTGAGGGAAGCCATATATTCCCGGGTACGAGCCTGCAGAGCTAGTAGAAGTTGTGGTAGATCATCAGGTGGCCCTACCGAGGTTGATCGGTAGCCTTCCCCTTTGGGGTTGGCGTGCGTAAGTGCCGTATCCACTTCCATCCCGTCTTGAGTCCACAGGAGTCAAGGAGTCAGCTTATATATAATCTTACGGTTTACCATTTATCCAGAAGTCTGCAGGATTAAGAGGACTTCTGAGGACATTCCCAGAAAATTCAGTTCAAGTTATAAAACAGCGTAATTTTACGATACTGTTTATTCTTTGTTTTTCCAACAATGACAAATGATTTTAATTAAAAGCCCTTACCTTCATCTCATCTACTCCCCCGGTATAAAAGTTTATTTTTATGGAAAATAGCACGCGAGTGAGAAGCCAATACTTAGGTTTGCAATAATTGAGGTCTGTACGTCATTTCATCGCGACCTCTCCGCTACCGCGTATTGCTATATTTATACGCATTTACAGGCACAGCAGGTGTCGCAATATCACAACCAATAATGGCGTTCAACTAATTAAACCGTCCTATCTCCTTTTTGCGTGAGGCTTCGGGGAACGAGAGAAAACGAATATCGGGCATTTCAAACAGAGCTATTGTTCGCTGTACTGCGACCCGAGCATTCCTAGTATCGATATGCATTGCTCTCGGAACGCGATATATCGATATCAAAACGAAAACTTTATAGTTGGGTGTGATTCGGGGTTGATCATTATAGAACAATCATCTATATATAAAATTCCTCATTTAATTAAATTTTGATGTATTATGAATAACTCCAATACTCTATGAATGCCCTCTTCATTCTGAACTAATTTTGCAGATATGGTAAACAATAAGAGATCTAAATTTTGAGTTTTAAATATCATAAAATTTCACAGACATGAAAAGCCGTTTGTTAAAGGGGCACGTGATTTTCACTTTTCCACTGATTAAAAAGCCTTAAAGCTTCATTCTAGATGAAAGGTCAGCAATACCTTAATGCAAGTAAGCATAAAATTGTGTTTTAGTTAATTGATAGAAATTAATCATTTCTTCACACTAGCTGTGTATAGGCTAAGGTTTTTGATGGATAGAGTCAACATGAAAAATTCAATGCCATGGCCGGGATTTGAAGCACAGATCTCCTGTTTTCCGTCCAGTCGCTCCTTACCTTTGAGCTACCATGGTCAACGTGTCTTCCTGACATTAAATTCTCCAGTTGTCTCGTATATTTCCCCGGTAGACCACTAGGGGCTCTCGCATCCGACTCACTATCGTAAGTACTTGAGTCCAAGGCTCCATCATTTAACTCTTATTATATTAGTTAATTGATGGAAATCAATCATTTCTCCACACTAGCTGTATATAGACTAATGTTTTTGATGGATAGAATCAACATGAAAAATTCAATGCCAATGAACCACGGATCTCCTGGTTTCCATCCAGTCGCTCTTAACCCTGGGCTACCATGGTCAACGTGGAATTGAATTTTTCATGTTGACTCTATCCACAAAATGCTATTGTTTTCCTCGTATTATTGTTGAGTTGACAACATACGGCCCCTGTTAGTGCAGAACAACAATGTATTACAATTGACACAACTTGGCTCCTGTTACTTCAGAGCAAAACGGTGTGCCATAAAATCTGCATTGTTCTGCAAACATTTTAGTATTCAAACGCGCATTAAGCATTATGGCTTTCCCAGATGAAGATGTGTGTGTTCTTGGAGGAAAAAGAAAACCAAATGCCCAAAGCTACATGAGAATTATAATAAGGCAAGTTGCACTTGGAGGATCGTATTATTACTACTCAGAAAAAAGGTAGATATTAAATAATTGGTTGAGAATGCAGGTAATAACATTTCATTTAAAATTAGCCTGAAAGTAGGTTTAAAGTACGAGGGTCGATTGATAATTCTGGTAAAATTCCTGGAATACAGTAGACTAAGTGATAGTCAAACGTTTTGTTCCTTATATGACGTAAACATGACTGTCCCTACTCTTGTACAAACACTTATTGGTCTATCTACTTCAAGATAAACATTATCTTATTGTAGTTACAAGGGAATACAGTAGACTTTAAGTGACAGTCAAATGTTTTGGTCGTTATGTGATGTACAAATGACTTTCTCTACTCTTGTACAAACACTTATTGCTCTATCTACTTCAAGATAAACATTATCTTATTGTAGTTACAAGGAAATGCAGTAGTCTTTAAGTGACAGTCAAATGTTTTGGTCGTTATGTGATGTATACATGACTTTCTCTACTCTTGTTCAAACACTTATTGCTCTATCTACTTCAAGATAAACATTATCTTATTGTAGTTACAAGGGAATGCAGTAGACTTTAAGTGATAGTCAAATGTTTCGGTCGTTATGTGATGTATACATGACTTTCTCTACTCTTGTACAACCACTTATTCCTCTATCTACTTCAAGATAAACGTTATCTTATTGTAGTTACAAGGGAATACAGTAAACTTTAAGTGATAGTCAAATGTTTCGGTCGTTATGTGATGTATACATGACTTTCTCTACTCTTGTACAGACACTTATTGCTCCTTCTACTTCAAGATAAACGTTATCTTATTATTGTTACAAGGAAATTAAGTAGACTTTAAGTGATAGTCAAATGTTTTGGTCGTTATGTGATGTATACATGTCTTTCTCTACTCTTGTACAAACACTTACAGCTCTATCTACTTCAAGATAAACGTTATCTTATTGTAGTTACAAGGCAATACATAGAATGTAAGTGATAGTAAAGTATGTTGGTCTTTATGTGATATTCAACTCAACTCTAACTTGCAGAAGCACTAGCAACTTTTTCGTGAGGAGAGAGTGATGTTATAAAACAGTTGACGGTGATATCCAGAAGCTCGTATGTCCATATTATGCAGAGCGCTGCTCCATTGTCAAGATGCGCTTATCTCTTGAGCCACATCTGTTTGTGTTTCTAATAGAGAGCCATGACGACCCAACAATAATATTATCACAACAGAGAGTGCCTCCTGCTTCCCTTCTAATTAATGACACTTAAAACTCGTGTTTGACTTGAGTTTACGGAGCAGGTATGTAGATAGCAGCACCTTGCAAAAGAGAGCGGTGAGAGCAAATTTAACACGTTAATTTACATGAAAACAATCATGTACTGAAAAGAAGAAGGAAAGATGGAAAGAAAAAGAAAAAAGGAAAGAAAATTGAAAGGAAAGGAGAAAAGAAACAACGAAACAAAGAACAAAAAGAAATTAAAAAACAAAGAAACTGGAAAAGAAAAACATAGCAGGAAAAAAGAAAACGAAAGAAAGTGAAAAGAAGGAAAAAAGGAAAGAGAAAAGGAAAGACGCAGTATAATAATGAAAGAAGACACGAAAGAAAGAAACAGAAAAGGTAAGAAAGAGGATAACGAAGGAAGGATGGAAAGAAGAAGAAGGTAAGATGAGAAGGAGAAAGAAGGAAAAAGGAAAGAAAAATAAAGCAAAAAATAAAGAGAATGAGAAATCAAGACAGAGGGAAAGAAAAAGGAAACCGAAACAATGAAAGTGAGAAAGATAGAAACGTAAAGAAAAAGGAAAGGGAGAGAAAGATAGAAAGAAATAAGGAAGGAAAAAAAGAAGAAGGAAATAAAGAAGAAAAGGGAGAAGGAAAGAAGGAAGGAAAGAAAGAAGGAAGGAAAGAAAGAAGGAAAGAAAGAAGGAAGGAAAGAAAGAAGGAAGGATAGAAAGAAAATTAAAGAAACCAAGAAAGACAGAAACAATTAAAGAGAGAGGAAGAGAAAGAATGAAAGAAAGAAGGAAAGAAAGAGAAGTGGAAGAAGGAAAGTAAGAAAGAAGGAGGGAGGGAAGGAAAGAAAACCTAAGAAGGAAAGAAAAAAAGAAAGAGAGAAGGAAGGAAAGAAAGAAAACGAAAGAAAGAAGTAAGGAAAGAAAGAAATAAAGAAGGAAGGAAAGGAAGAAAGAAAGGAAGAAGGTAAGAAAGAAAAAACGAAAAAAAGAAAGAAGGAATCAAACAGATAAGGAAACAATGAAAGAGAGAAAGGGTGAAAGAAAGAAAGAAGAAATGAAGGAA
The DNA here is from genome assembly GCA_030765055.1 of Mantis religiosa. Lineage (NCBI taxonomy): Eukaryota > Metazoa > Arthropoda > Insecta > Mantodea > Mantidae > Mantis > Mantis religiosa. The sequence goes on from CM060947.1 coordinate 36,860,068, forward strand.
GGAAAGAAGTAAAGGAAGAAGGAAAGAAAGAGAAAAATAAAGAAGGAAAGCAGGAAAGAGGGAAATAAAAGAGAGAGAAAGGCGGAGAGAGATTGAAAGAGAAAGAGAGGAAGAAAGAAGGAAGGAGAGAAGAAAAGGAAGAAAGAAAGAAGGAAAGAAAGAAAGAGGGAAGGAAAGAAAGAAACGAAAGAAAGAAAGGAAGAAGGAAGTAAGGAAAGAAAGAAGGAATGAAAGGAAGAAAGAAAGGAAGAAGGGACGAAAGAAAAAACGAAGAAAAGAAAGAGAGAGAAAGAAAGAAAGAAAGAATGGAGGGAGGGAAGGAGGTAAAGAAAGCAGGAAATAAAAAGGAAAAGGAAAGAAGGAAAACGGAAGAAGGAGTGTAAGAAGCAGAAAGAAAGAAGGAAGGAGGGGAGGAAGAAGGGAGGGTTGGAGGGAAGTAGGGTGAGAGGGAAGGTGGGAGGGAAGGAAGGAAGGAATGACGGAAGGAGGGAGGGGTGGAGGGAACTAGGTGGGAGGGGCGGGAGGGGAATGATTAGGAAGGAGGGTGGTAGGTACGTTGGGAGGGAGGGAGGGAGGGACTGAGGGAAGGATGGAAGCAAGGAAGGAAGTCAGAATAGACAATGACACCTTTGATTACTCGCAACTGATTGACGTTATAGTGTTCAGTATAATTTTCATAGATATGGCGCATCGATCATGGAAACCCATGGAACACCGAGGAAGGGTACCTGCCTTCTGTGCCAAATGCGTGACTGTAATCCTAGCGACTTTAAATCTGCCCCAATTGAAACTATGACAAACAAAGAGACTTTTTCTATAATGAAAATGCTTAGACAACAATATTTATAGTGCAGAGGATCCATGTAATAGAACATTTGCTTTATGCAGATGTGTTTCAGGTTTTGCGATATCATGTATCACATTTTGGGAGTTTGTCACTTTGCTAAATAGTAAACGTATGGCTATAAAGGCAATAAATATGAAAAATAGCCTTTCATTTGTTTGTGCACCACTCCGAGCTAGTAAATAGATTACAAAGCAAATTTGGAGGCGGGCCATAATACCTCCTAACGACACGGGTGTAGAGCGGTTAGTGTTTTATTAGTTATTTCGTAGCAGAGTAGGCGGTACTGGAGTTTACTTAAGGGACACTCACATAATTTTCTTTACTCGCTGTACTTCTAAATATTCTTTCATTTGCTTCACGTTTAACAATTATTAGCTTGTTTGTGCGAAAAAGCAGCGTTATATATTGAAGGCTAAGATTATGTTAAAAAATTGAGCATCGCTTAAAGCCACTGTTCTCACGTATTCATTTGTTTACTGATATTCGCTTGGCAAAAGGCGTATGGAGCAAGTTGGCCATATTTTAGAGGAAGGCCTTGTAACTGAAAGGTTTTATCTCCTCCACTAGGAGTGGTCCGTATTGTGTGCGTGGTTTTAATAGATTGGTTTTGGGCATGCCAACTTCCTTCGCAGCGATACTTTACGAAACTTTTCAATAAAACCTGACAGTAAACAGTTTCCCGAAATAAAATATATACTTGGGAGTTCGTTCATAACTTTGCACATTCAGAATCATCTTCAGCTATAAATTGTTGTACTTGTGCTGATTTCTGCTTTATACTTTCACATTCGGTGTTCCGATGTTTGAATATGCAGAGTCAATGATGTTTAATGAAATCGTTTGAATGTGTAAGTAACTATGGTAACCAATAAAGACGAAGAGTTGGTTCGACCTCCTGGTTCATTGCTTTCTGAACCTGCAATAAATATTTACTAGATTTCATTTATCTCTTCCACAAATATGTACGCAAATATTTTAAGATCTATAAGTTGATAGCCTTACCCTACTTCTTGTAATCTTATACAGACCTTTGATGTTCATAATAAAAGCCGAATAATTCTCCGATAGTCAAAGGAACTTAAACATTGGCGGATGTAGTGTCTCTGATTTCCTTAGCGTGAGTTTTAAATGGAGTAATTTGTTAGATTCCGGATTAATTTGATACATATTTTATAGTAGTATGCAGAGTATCATTTAAATACATGTTTAAAAGACACACATATGTAAGTTCTAAAAAATTATTGATATAAAATCCAAATAGATAAATAAAAGTTCATGGAATATTGAAATAATGAACGTATGTGTATCGTGACTTTGTGGGTTAGTGAAATTAAAAGTCCAATTGCAAAACTCAAAAAATGTTCTTTATTTCTACCGAATTACAGTCGGAACACTTGCGGATTACACAGAATTACGTAATGCACACAGTTACAATTCACCAGTTCGTCTGTCACAGGTCCACTGCACGCTCACAGTTACGTACAACTCCTCTGATGCACGTTCACAGTCTTCCGGTCCGCTCCTTCACTGGGTGCTCCTCAACTGACTCGCCAAGTACAGGCCTTATATAGGGAAGATCACCGTTTCTGGAAAGTTCGCGGCGCGCACAATTAGCCCGAGGTTTGGAGACGTCTGTGAGAGGGGAAAGAGACAGTACAGGGCTCGCGCCGCTTTCCTAATTATCCCTTCAGTTAGTGACACGAGACAAATGGGTAGGCGTGGGCTAAATGCTTCCCATTTGGCCCTACTGCCGGCCGGTTCTATAGGGAGTTCCGACGTTCGGGTGACAATATTATTGTGACTTTGTGGGTTCGTGAAATTAAAAGTCCAATTGCACCACTCAAAAATGTTCTTTATTTCCACCGACTTACAGTTAAACACTTGCCAATTACACAGAATTACGTAATGCACACAATTACGATTCACCAGTTCGTCCGTTACAATTTCACTTGCACTCGTAATTACGTACACTCCTCAGATGCACGTACACAGTCTTCTCGTCGTACACTAGAACTGCACTCTTACACTGCTCGCCAAGAACTCTGACTCACTCTCCTCCAGCCCGGCGTGTTGCTTATATAGGGTCAGCTGGCCGATCGAGAATGTTCTGGATTATATGAAATATCCCGTAAGTTCGAGAAATCAAGGGCAGCGGAAAGAGACGGCACGGTAATGTTTTTTCCCAGCCACCCCTCGTTACCGCTATAAGACAAAAGAGGGGGCGTGTCCGAACGCCTCCGTCTCCTGCTGCTGCCTCCAGCCGGTTCTATAGGGTGTTCCAACGTTCTTGTGACATTATCTATCTTGTCAGTAGGTTATATTCATGAAATTAGAGTCAAAATCATTTCGAGTTGGTTTTCTTTCTTTTTTTACAGAATTGATAGGTTTTTCTTGAAAATTTTCATGTCATAATCGTAAAGTTAGGTAGTTAACATATTTTAGCTTTGAGTTATGGTGTCTTTATTATATTTTATGCCTCTGCTGCACGTTACAAGTAGGGCTGCTAGTAATTTATCTGACGTACACACAATTTTTCCCCTTTAGGCTGTTCTGCTCATCAATTTGTGTACAAAGTTTCCGATATTCGCTGGTAAACAGCTCCACTGCATTGTTCAAACGAACGCAGACTCCTCATCACAGAGCTGCAAGGTACTGCACTCTTACAGACGTGGTTCTCTGCACTGCTCTGTCAATTCGTCACACAACTCTACTGACTGACCTATTGACTCCAATAGGATTTGGAATGCGATCATACGCTGCCAGGTGCAGGATTTTATTTAGCTGACATTCGTCTTTCAGGATAAAGGAAAACCCTGGAAAAAACCTTATCCAGGTAGTTCACCCTGACCGAAATTTGTACTCGGGACCGCTTGAACGTGAGGCAGACACGCAACCATTTACACTACCGAGGAGGGCTGCAGGAGAGTATTCCCAAAGTGGAATGTTCTGGCTCTGTCGAATAGGAGGGGCCTCAAAAAGCTTTTGCGCAGTAATATTAAGTATTCTATACTTATAATAACATAGCAGTGACTAAACTATACATAAACTAATTTTGATACACAATACAATAAGAAGCATGTTACGCCATGTCTAGATTACCAACAAATAACTACGTCACGATACCTCAAAATTATGAACAAAACAAAATTGGTTAAAATACAGAAAACTACTAATAATACAGAGTGATTTATTTAAAACTGACACATTTCTTCCATGAATTGCTTCAAAATAAATTGTGCTAGCGACAACTTATTACACCTAAAATGTAGAGAAATTTTGGGAGAAATTGTCCTCCATCCTGCATAAGACACAACTCAACACGTCCTTCCATGTTACTGGCCACTCGTTGCAGGACTCTGTTGTGAATAGCTTGAATCTCCTTTGTTGAATTTCAGATCGTCCAATGTCTGGGGACGTGTGGTGTGAAACCTGTTTTTTAAGTAACCACATAGAAAGAAGTTCGGCGTTGCCAAATCCGGAGATCTTGGTGGCCAAAAGCTTCTTGAAGTTATCCGGTCGTCAAAGAAATTTGCAATTAGTTCCATGGATTCATTTGATGTATGACGTGTAGCGCCATCTTGCTGAAAATATCCTTGACTCAGTTCTATATTGTCCAGTTGCCCACAGACTCCCCGTAGGGCAGGGGATCCGTCCCCTTCAGCTGCCGTGGTGAGGGAGCTGCAGACCCCTAGCACATGTGGTACCCCTGACGATACTAGAGGAACCTCGGACCAAACATTGGAGCCCCTCCCTGATTGAGAGTTGTTCGGATTGGGTTGGACTCGAGGGGACAGTGGTTTCCGATACCAGTGGGTGATCCGGTATGTCTCCGGACGGATTTGAGGGAAGCCATTAATATTCCCGGGTACTAGCCTGCATAGCTAGTACAAGGTCTACTACATCATCAGGCGGCCCTAGCGAGGTTGATCAGTAGCCTTCCCCTTTTGGAGTTGGCGCACGTAAGTGACGCATCCACTTCCATCCCGTCTTGAGTCCAGAAGACCAGCTAGTTAGTCTCTAGCTCTTGCCCTATGGAAAGCCCCACGGAGGTGGCGGGCGCCCTTTTGGGACATTTCGGTAACTCCCTGGTCGAAGAAAGCCCGGGTCCTTGGTCCTAAGGGTCCAGGACTAATGGGAGTACAACCTCTGGCATTAACAATTAACTCCTGGCTCCAACCTGTGAGAACAAGTCAAGTTCAGACATGTTCAGTATCGCCTACAGTTGCAATGGAGGTAACACGCGAGGAACAATATGCGGCTTTGAAATTCTGATTTCGTCTCAACAAATCTTCACTTGAGGTCTATACAATGTTACAGGAGGCCTATGGCAAGTCTGTTCTTCCCCACAGCACAGCTCGAAGGTGGTTTAAAATGCTTAAAGAGGGGAGACAACCAATTTCAAAGGAAGGTGAACCCATGCTCCAGTTACTGCTCTTATGGAAGAAAACATCAACACTGCTGCTGCTATTGCGCGAGAGGATCGACGAATTACCTTAAGAGCACTTTCTGAAATACTGAACATTTCATTGGGTGCCACCCCCACGTTGGTGACAGAAACATAACACATGTGACGTGTTTGTGTGCGACGGCTTCCAAGAATGTTGATTCATATAGGTCTGCATGCAGTTAAAGTTGACGTTAGAGGAACATCCGGAGTTTCTTTCAAACGTAATCACTGCTGATGAAACTTGGCTACATCATTTTGATTCTGAGAGCAAACAGCAAAGCTCAGTGTGGAAATCTCCTTCATCACCAACCCCCGAAATGGCAAAAGTGGTTGCTTCTGCTGGGAAAGTTACGGTCATCTCACTCTTTGATATTCATGGAATGGTTTATTAGCAAGTTGTACCTGCACACACACATCAGGAACTGGATAATACTACAGGAATGTCCCGAGAGCATTGCAAGTCCATATCAGGCGCAAGACCACATTTCCGTGAAGCAGGCTGGATGTTGTACCACGATAATGCGCGGCCGCATATTGCCAATGTTGTTGCTGAATATCTTGCAAAAATCAACGTGAAGAGCATCCCTGACCCTCCCTATAGTCCGGATTTAGCCCAATGTGAATTTTTCTATTCCCTAACTTGAAGAAACGCCTTCGTGGGAGGCATTATCCATCATCAGAAGCAGTGGTGAAGGCTGCGGAGGCGATTTTGAAGGATCTCTCAAAAACTGGTTTCCAGCATGTCTTTGAAGACTGACAGAAACACTGGGACAAGTGCGTCACATTCAAGGGAGACTATTTTGAGAAGTACCTTCAAAATTATGAGGATGAGTAAAGGCACGTTGTCAAAAAAAAATTGTGATCCTTCTTTATTGAAGAGCCGTCGTATAAGGTTATTTCGAGTATTGATTTGTAGTATCGAGAAAGTGTTATCGTTCCACCACCCTATGGTCATAAATATATTCAAAAGTATTGGCTTGTATTATTGTTATACAACAATTATAACAACGAAAAAACACTCTAAAAGGAACAGAAGATCAAATACAATAAAGGTGTCACTATGGAAACAGTTTAAAAGGTGTAATTGTTGTTTGCACGTGTGAAATCTCTGGTTTATTGTTGGAAATATAGATTTTCGTTCATTATTTAAATAGCCCAGTATATATTCTGCAGAACGTGAGATAGTAAATATGTAAATGTAATGTTCACCCAGCCATTCGTCCCTTCGTTTGCTCGCCAGTCCATTATAGATCAGTTTTATTGTTCTCAATTTACATTTGTGAGCTATTTAATCCGCTATAAATATTAAAGTAATTATTGGTAATGTTAGGAATGGTGGGCTTGGTGCAGTAAACACATGGGATTATAAAAGTTAACCAACAGCACCGCTGTATGGCGAGGTGCAGAAAATCAAACAGTAGACAAACGCTAAACACTGACTGAAATGTCATCACCATGGCAACGGCGCGGCTCGCATTAGGGAGCTTGCGGCTTCCATTACAGATCGTGCTTTTCTCGGGAAATATAAGACAATAGTCATTATCGCGTGTGATAAGACTCAGAAATAGTTAATACATTAAGGGTATGTATGACTGAAATTTTCAAATTCTGAACTAATAATGCTAGCTTTTTCAAATTTACACCATATGTGTAGTATAATGTAAACATGTTACAACCTAAATTTAAACCATTTTTCTCCAGAAGTTTAGAAATTATGATAAATTTTGTATGTTTTTGTTACGTCACTAAAAAGTCCCTTGCGACAAAATATTTTGAATTTTGATCTAATATTTTAACCCTATGTTCATAATACACATACTTTTTGAAATTGCTCCGGGTTTTTCTGTGTCTCCTTTAGTTTAGGTCACAAAAATGTTTACTTTACAAATATTCTTTTTTTGTCTAAAATACTGTAAGTTTTGTGTTTGAAAATTAAAAATATATGCTTATATACATTTCACAATAAAACCTAGGGAAATTTCTATTCCTCATGATATTCTGAACCTGTGTAGGAAATTTCATGAATGTAGTACAAAAACTGCATCGCAAGGAGCATTTTACAGGAAGAAAAATGCTGAAAATATGAACATTGAGAAAACAGCGATTAAAGATTTGATTGCATAACTTACATTAAAATCCACCAGGCTGATAGGCTGGACCCTCAGATTTCTTTTTCCTCTCCTCTGTTGCTGCTTTTTCCACCTTTTTCTTCTTTAGATGTTGCTTTTCTTCTGCACAACTTCGCTTCTTGCTTTGCAGGATACGAGTCTGATCTCGCTGCACTGAAGTTTTCCTTGCTGAGTCTACTACACTTTCACCTCTGATATTTCGCTGCAGCTCCAATGACTTAAGACTACCCATGTTAAACTCACTGATGCTTTTAATAACAGCAAGATCCAATTTTTGTTTTGATATGAAAACTTCCTTTGGGCACTTATTCCATATGACATGATGCAAAGATTCATTGGCATTCTGTGTTTTTCCTGTTTTGCACCTCTCTAGTAATGTTGTAGAAGCCAGCCTCTGATATATTGGCAACATTTTAGGAACTATTTTGTCTGAAAGCCTTATTTTTCTTTTCTTGAATTGAAAATTTAAGAACGGAAAACAGATAAAGAATGTGGATGTAGGCAAAAGAGGGCGTGACTCTGACAGAGTTTAAAGGCCACCGACATTTAAATAAGCATTTAAAAATGGCGTCTGGAGGCAAATTATGCATTTTTCACATTCGGGAATGTCTAAATTATTTTATAGAATTAAAATAAAAAAGTCTTTATTTTCACGATTTTCATGAAATTTCAGTCATATATACCCTTAAGTTTAAGAGAATTGTTTTACATTTATATCCTCCACGACATATCATGTCGGAGTATTATGTTCAAATGAGTACAGAGTAATAGGTCTTACAATTATCAGCACCGCTTACTGATGCCAGTCCCTTTAGGAGATGGATACTATTAAAGTAAAAGTTAAAGAAAAACTTCGGAAGCAAAAGCATTCTCTCTGAATATTGGATACTAAAATTCAAATAACGTACAGATAAAGTGAAAAGGTGTAAGGAAGCATTTACTCCTTATGTGACATGAGTAGAAGGCTGTTCAATAAAGAATGATTGCAATTTTTCTTCCGACAACGTGCCTCTACTCATCCTCATAATTTTGATGGCGCTTCTCAAAATAGTTTCTCCTGATTGCGAAGTATTTGTCCCAGCGTTTCTGCCAGTCTTCAATGACATACTGGAAACAATTTTTGAGAGATCCTTCAAAATCGCCTCCGCAGCCTTCACCATTGCTTCTGATGATGGATAATGTCTCCCACGAAAGCGTTTCTTCAAGTTAGGGAATAGAAAAAAGTCACATGGGGCTAAATCTGGACTATAGGGAGGGAGAGGGATACACCTCACGTTGATTTTTGCAAGATATTCAGCAACAACATTGGCAATATGCAGTCGCGCATTATCGTGATGCAGCATCCAGCCTGCTTCACGGAAATGTGGTCTTTTGCGTCTGATATGGACTTGCAAAGTTTTCAGGACATCCCTGTAGTAATGTGCAGTTACTGATGTGCGAGCAGGTTCAACATGCTGATAAACCATTCCATGAATATCAAAGAATAAGATGACCATAACTTTCCCAGCAGAAGCAACCACTTTTGCTTTTTGTGGGTTGGTGATGAAGGAGATTTCCACACTGAGCTTTGCTGTTTGCTCTCAGGATCAAAATGATGTAGCCAAGTTTCATCAGCAGTGATTACGTGTGAATGAAACCCGGATCTTCCTCTAGCATCAACTTTAACTGTGTGCAAATGTCCTTTTGTTCGGGAATCAACAGTCTTGGAACACATCGCACACAAACACGTCTCATGTGTAATGTTTCTGTCACCAACGTGTGGGTGGCACCCAATGAAATGTTCCGTATTTCAGAAAGTAATCTTAAGGTAATTCGTTGATCCTCTCTCACAATGGCAGCAGCAGTGTTGATGTTTTCTTTCGTAAGAGCAGTAACTGGAGCACCGGGTCCACCTTCCTTTGAAATTGATTGTCTCCTCTCTTTAAGCGTTTTAAACCACCTTCGAGTTGTGCTGTAGGGAAGAACAGACTCTCCATAGGCCTCCTGTAACATTGTATAGACCTCAACTGTAGATTTGTTGAGACGAAAGCATAATTTAAAAGCCGCATATTGTTCCTCGCGTGTTACCTCCATTGCAGCAGTAGGCGATACTGACCATGTCTGAACTTGTCTGGTTCTCACAGGCAGGAAGCAGGAGTACCAACAATGAAACTACTACGGTGTGTTTGTTTCACACTAAGCTAACAGGATATAATAAGAATGAATTTTAGTGCGTAAAATTATTACCTTAAAAAAACTATGATCATTTTTTATTGGACAGCCTTCGTATTTTCTAAGTCAGCTAGTTAGAGAATATAAGCATTAGTTGCATCAGGGGTCGAGTATTTCGTCAATGACAAAATGGCATTAGCTAACAAGATTTATTTTTTTAATACGTAAGCTACTGAGACAGTTTTTCTCCACAAAGAAGCTGACGTTATTGGTTGGGAGAATATGATTCACGTTTCTTTTATTCTCGCGCCAGGGAGAAAGCCTCTTGGCTCATTAGCTACCCATTGACTTGGACTTCACGCGATAATAGACGATAACTTTCAAAGGTTTACCACGAATGTGCTCCGTAACCTTATAATCCGCTTTATCCCGCCAATTCCTTTTCTTTCGCCGTTCTTATACAATAATTTATTCATTCCTTTGTACCTTTCTTCATTCTGTTTTGATTTTACTCAAAATGTTCCCTAGACCGTAGTATACAGGGTGTGTAATAAGTATAGAGTAATGCCTTAAACCCCGCGGTTGCTACATTAGACAGCGATATTTTTAGAAAAGCTATTAGATATCAATGGATATCTATATCAGTTATATATATATATATATATATATATATATATATATATATATATATATATCAGTTCATATGGTCGCCAGGTCATTGTTGATTGGAGGCAGCGCGGGTAACAAGATCAAAGAGACGGCAGTGCAGTGTGAAGACAAAAGCCTGCCGAAATGGTGGGCGGGAGCAGATGGATTTCACAAGAGTTCGCCTTTGTTCTAGCCGGTCTCGAATGTTTGAGACATTTCTGGAATGTTAAAAAAGTTATAAAAAGGCAGCCTGCCTGCAAAAGAGAGTCAGTCAGTCGGTAATTGAACGCGTGCGGGTAAGCGGCTGTGTTTGTTGAGCTTGTATGTTTATTGTGCATATGTACGAAGCGTATTTCTACGGAAATAAAGTACAATTTTTTGTGTTTGTAACTTGGACTTTTGATTTCACGAACCCACAAAGTCACAGTTGGTGTCAGAAGTGGGACGACATGGAGGCTGCATTGGAAAAGATTTTGGAGAAGATGACGGAAATGAAAGCAGCAAAAGACAACTTCACTGCGAAAACAGAAGCGACGAATAGCAACCTGGCCACGGAAATGGAGGATATGAAGACGGCAAACAACAACCTGGCCGCAGAATTGAAGGAAATTAAGATCGAATCGACCAAGGAAATTAAAGCGACCAACGAGGTCCCCGCCGCAAAATTTGAAGAGCAGTTGGCCGACGTAAAGGAGGACGTCACAGAGCTTGGTGAGCGCGTCGAAGACCTGGCGAGTCGCGTTAACGACCTGGAAGGAAAGGCCGACAGCAGCGTCAAGTCCCTGAACGCCATGGTGGAGTACGTCGTCGGCAGGAGGTTGAAGGATTTGAAGGCCGACGCACCGGGACGCGACACAAAATCGGCGCGCGTCAAACCTCCGAAATATGACGGCGCGTCAACGTTTGAGGTCTTCCGCCGCCAACTCGAGGAAATGGCCAAGCACAACAAATGGTCACCAGAGGAGGAGGCCACACAGTTAATAGCCGGCCTCCAGGGACGGGCCGCGGAAGTTCTGAACGCCGTACAGACAACGGTGACGCCCAAGGACATCTGAGAGGCCCTGGAGAATCGTTTTGGAAACCCCTACATTCCGTGAGATGCACTTTGGGATATCAGGAAATATCCTTTCTCTTCTCTGTTGAGTAAATGTCTTCTGTTGTGTCGGATATTATATTGCACGGCGTTTCATAAATACTGTTCAGCATTGTTTACATCAGAAAGCATGGGCTTTCTAAACTAGTGCTACGAAATACGACCATTTCTCGATATTGACAGTGATTTTATGCATCGATAAGCGATACTCGCCTTATAACACGGTTTACTTTATGAAAATCTGTCCCCTAGGTGACGGCAGTGTATTGTTATGTTGGAACGAAGAAATAGACTACCTGAGACAGTTGACTGAGTAATACGATTGTGTTTTGTTTATGTGAGAAATCGAGATTCTTTTAAGGAAATGAGGTATGTAATTGCTCCATTTCTGGCATTTGTGGTTTTTTAAGTTAGTCTAAGATAAATTTATAACAAATGTGCATTGAAATTGCTGCAGAAACCTGTACAATAAAAGATACAGGCTTTCTTACATCCGTAATCCTCCTTTTTGTTATAATTGTTATTTAATGAGTGCTGCAAACTGATACAGTTTTGGGACAGAAAAGGAGTATTACTAGTGAAGTTTCTGCCTCGTAATGAGACAATCAATGCAGCGTCTTATAGTGAGACATTCAACAATCTGCGCCCTGCAATCCAGAACAAAAGACGTGGCAAGTTGAGTAAGGGTATCGTTTTGCTGCATGACAATGCCCGTCTACATGTGGCTTATCGGACCAAAGATCTCATCAAATGTTTCCAATGGGAAACTCTAGATCATCCTCAATACAGCCCTGATCTGGCGCCCAGCGACTACCATTTGTTCCTGCAGTTGAAGAAACATCTGGGCGGTCAGCGTCTTCAAGACGATAACGAAGTCAAAACAGTTATGATACAGTGGTTAACACGTCAGGCGGCAGAATTTTATGAGGAGGGTATTCAAAAACTGGTGCCACATTATGAAAAAATGCCTCAATATTCACGGAAATTATGTAGAACAGTAGAATAAGGTACATGCTTTCATGTAATAATAAAATTATTGCGATATCTATGCACGTCTTTTTTAAATTCCAAAACGGTACTGACTTAAAAAACATGCCTCGTAGTTACGCCCTATCTATAATCATGGTAATATAAAAACATGTTGATAACTTACAGATTTTCTAAACAAATCACATCACAAAACTTTAACAACAAAGTTATAAGTATTTTCCAAACTTTTTACTCGCCCTGTAAAGGAGAACATGAGGTAGCTCCGCGTACAGCAGTGAAACGGGATACGCACTTATTTTTGCTGAAGTGTGGTGCCATCTGCCACCGAAGCATATAACTTCTGCACTTATCAGTCATGCGTACCGTGTTCAAATCATTATGACTGATTTATTGCTTTGTAGTGGTATTTATTTTTACTGTATCAGTTTGCAGCACTCATTGAGTAACAATTATAACAACAAGGAGGTTTACGAATGTAAGAAAGTCTGTATCTTTTATTGTACAGGTTTCTGCAGTAATTTCAATGCACATTTGTTATAAATTTATCTTAAACGAACTTAGAAAACCACAAATATCAGAAATGGAGCAATGACAAACCTCCTTTCCGTAAAAGGAGTTCGATTTCTCAGGCAGACAGAACACAATCGTATTACACAGTAAAATGTCTCAGGTAGCCTATTTCTTCGTTCCAACAAAACAATACACTGTCGTCACCTAGGGGGCAGATTTTCATAAACTAATCCGTGTTCATAAAGCGAGTATCGCTTATCGATGCATAAAATCACTGTCAATATCGAGAAATGGTCGTATTTCCTACCACTAGTTTACAAAGCCCATGCATTCTGACGTAAACAATGCTGAACAGTATCTATGAAACGCCGTGCAATATAATATCCCATAGAGCAGAAGACATTTACTCAACAGGGAAGAGAAAGGATATTTCCTGATATCCCAAAGTGCATCTCACGGAATGTAGGAATATTCCTGAAAGATAACCCACCCTGGGGACACGCCGAGCGTAAATGCATTTTGGCTGAGATGTCCATTTGAACTAATACAACTGGAGTATCTCAGTAATTGCGTTTCTCGCAAAGGGCTACGATCAGGGTTATGTTTGCAATACTAGAAGAGCCTTAGAGCATACAGACTAGAGATAATAAAACCGTCATTTATGAAGAACTTCCTACATTGTTGCCTATGTTTGAAAAATGGGAACGTTCCACATAACATGGCATCCAGCACGATAAAGATACAATACCCCACCACGAACTAAGAGACACAACCATGAATTGTGTTACAAGGAAGAGTTTATCGGATGTCTAACAGTCTAGGTGTACCGCGTGTCAAGTGTTTGTTGAGTACATTTTCTTACTGTGATGTTATATCAAGTGTATTGTGATAAGTTAGAGTTAGTGAGATCTACTGCCGATTTGGTACGTACATTTAACTGTAAACTTTATATAAAGATACAATAACCCACCACGAACTAAGAGACAAAACCATGAATTGTGTTACAAAGAAGCGTTTATCGGATGTCTAACAGTCTAGGTGTACCACGTGTCAAGTGTTTGTTGAGTACATTTTGTTACTGTGATGTTATATCAAGTGTATTGTGATAAGTTAGAGTTAGGGAGACCTACTGCCGATTTGGTACGTACATTTAACTGTAAACTTTATATAAAGATACAATAACCCAACACGAACTAAGAGACAAAACCATGAATTGTGTTACAAAGAAGCGTTTATCGGATGTCTAACAGTCTAGGTGTACCACGTGTCAAGTGTTTGTTGAGTACATTTTGTTACTGTGATGTTATATCAAGTGTATTGTGATAAGTTAGAGTTAGAGAGACCTACTGCCGATTTGGTACGTACATTTAACTGTAAACTTTATATAAAGATACAATAACCCACCACGAACTAAGAGACAAAACCATGAATTGTGTTACAAATAAGCGTTTATTGGATGTCTAGCAGCCAGGGTTAATTCTGATGCATAACTGAACTGCGAGTAGGGCATATAGAATGTTCGGGCGGCTGATTAGATCTAAAGGTCCGGCCACATGTAGAACAATCTAGGCGGCCGTAGAAGGAAAATCTCGCGTACATGAGTACATTCAAGACCGAAATTAGTTCTCTCGCTTTGCAGCATATGCAAATTTCGCTCCATATTTTTGCTTGTATGGTAAATGTTTGCTGGAAAGTTACATAAATAATGCATCTGGTTGTAGTGGCTTTTAAAACCAAAACATCTTGTTCGCCTAATCCACCTCTTACGTCATAATAACATCCATTTTTCCGAGCCACACACTCTGCACGTCCATCTACTTTTTTTTAAGTTAAGCTGCTTATTTCTTAGTACATAACTCGCTAAAAAGCGTAAGCAAAGTTTTCTTCAAATTTACCCAACAACATATAAAAATCTCCTATTACATAGTCCAAAATCGGGAAGAAATAATGTCAGGTTAAGTAACGTGAATGTAATGAGAAAGCTAAACAGAACAAAAGCCAAAATTAACATAGTGGGAGGAGCGAAACAAGAAGAAAAGCTGTGTTGACGTTATAAGTTGGTACGTAAGTAAATAGATATAAGGAAACATTAAAGAGACGTGTTGCAGTTGTGTATTTATGTGAATGAGAAGGCGACTGAACAATTGGGTAAGAATTTTAGTGACAGAAAGAGCTTCAGTGGTTGTGTTAGAGAAAATGTGTCGACGAAAATGTCGTGAAGACGGGAACAGTATATTAAAGATTTGTCTGACGAAATAACGACCTCCTTCTGAAGCAATATAAAATATTGTAGTGTTTGTTTTCAGGATTGGAACGCTTCGTAAACACAAACAAAAGTTGGTGGTTTGATTATCGGATGAAGAAAGTATCGTATATTCCAGAACTAACGGCGAGAATTCCTGACCCTTTTAAAGTGGGATGGATGCACTTCAATGCTGCGCACCACTATTTCTCGATAGTTAGATATCGATACTGTGTTTTAAACATCAATAATCGATACTCATATTACAGAAATCTTGAACATCGATAGTTTATTCGTTGGATTATACTATAGTAGTTTTCTGTGTATAAACCAACTTTGCCTTTGTTGATCGTTTTCAGATTTGACGTAGTTGTCTTTTGTTGGGTAAAATTGACTCTGTGTAACATGCTTCTTGTCGTATTGTGTGACTGAAGTGTTTTATGTATATTCTACACCGTACTCTGTTATTATCAGTACAAAATGGTTCAATATTACTTAAAACAAAGTTAAAAACAAAACATTTATATCAATTAGTCATATGGTCGTGAAGTCAAAAAAAATGTTTCTGTATCAGTGAAGAAAGTCCTAAAACTGCCCGGGAAATCCATGATGAGATGACGGTTATTTATGAAAATGATTGCCCATCGTATGACACTATTGTGAGGTGGAAAAGGAATTTTCAAACTGGTCACATGTCCCTGACAGATGAGCCAAGATCTGGTAGACCGTCAGCTGTCACAGTGAAGAAAGTGGAGTGTTTAATACTGGAAGACAAACGAGCAACCATCAAAATGATCATGAATGAGACACATCTTAGTTATGGTAGTGTGTGGACGAACTGTACATGTCTAAGGTGTCTGTACGGTGGGTTCCACGTTTGCTAAGCCCTTTCCAAAAGCAAACACGGCGTGACCTTTCAAGATAGATGTTGATGCTGTTGGAACAGGATGAGGATGATTTTTGTCATCGTTTGGTGACCATGGATAAATCCTGGATGTATCAGTATGATCCAGAGACAAAAACCATTAGCATGGAATGGAAACACACCGATTCCCCCTCCCAAAAAGGCAAAGGTGCAAAAGTCAGCTGGGACGGTCATGCGTTCAGTTTTCTGGGACTGTCGTGGAGTCATCCTTACAGATTATCTTGTCAAGGGTCAAATCATCACTGACAGATACTACTGCAATCTTCTGGACAAGTTACGAGCAGCTCTGATTAAGAAACGACGCGCTATGCTCTCCAAAGTTGTTCGTCTTTTGTCTGACAATGTACCAGCTCATTCATCTCAAGTTGCTGTTGACAAAAGAAGGGAATGTGGCTTTGAGATCTTACAGCATACGCCTTATTCGCCCGATCTCGCACCAAGTGACTTTTTCTTGTTCCCGGAAATGAAGAATCCGGTGTGTGGTCACTGATTTGACAATACAAATGACGTCATGAAGTGGAAGAGCGGTTTAAATCGAATTCTGCAGTTTACTACAATCAAGGTATTTGGAAGGTCAAGAAACGCTAGGGAAAATATGTGAATCTGGATGGTTACTACGTAGAGAAGAACTAACAAGCACGTGTCAACACAAAGTAACTATCATATTTTTAAAGGGGCATAATTAGAATTTAACGACAACCCCTCGTATTTAGGCTAAATTAGGTTGGAGGGGCGTTTTCGTCTACCTGAAATCGAAGTTCAAAAACTAAGCGTGTTAATAAATACTTTATAGCAGAAAATTGCTTGTTTTTTTTTTTACCCTAGAGAAATCTGTACAAAACCTCTAAAGATGACACTAGTGGCCGTGTGCACCAATCTCGATCAAGATATTATCGCGGTTAAATATTGACTTTACCGCGATGAGCGGTCATTTCTGGTGCATCGACGACGGTAAACTTCATCCAGGCTTTAATCGCCGTTTAACTCTGACCGGCCGTGAATGGCCGATTATCTTAGCTCGTAATTGTAAAATGGCGGCTTATGTTTTGGAACGCGATAATTTAGAGGACGAAATGTTATATATGCAATATATTGACGGTGGTGACAATAATCGCATACCCGTTATAGTGGATAGAGGAAATGCTTTTGATGATATGAACGATAGAAAATTTCAAGAAAGATTCCGATTATCTAAGGAAGTAGTGTGGTGGCTAGTGGACAAATTGTGTGATAGGTTAGAATTCCCAACAAACAGAAATAATCCGATATCACCAATGAATCGAGTATTAACAACTTTAAGATTTTATGCAACGGGTGCATGTAATATACTAATCGGCGACGTATCTAATACTCATCGGACCACGGCGTTGCGTATTATAAACAGTGTGTCGCGAGCAATAACTGACCTCGGACGCAATTATATACAATTTCCGGCAAGTAATGCTGATGTAAGGTCAGTCATTGATAACTTTAGTGCAATTAGTGGTTTTCCAGGAGTACTTGGAGCCATTGATTGCCAAATCTAACAAAATGTCTACTTCAAAAGCAGAAAAGTTTGGAGTCCTCTTGCTCGTTGTTTCCATTATGGTTATATTCTGCTATAGCTGTTTAAACACGTGCTTCTGCTTGGACAAATGCTAAGCGAAAAACAAACTACAAATGACGAACACAAAGCGATGAACTTCCGGGTGTGTTCGGTAGCCTTCTTAACAGTTACATTTGAAACGAGCGGTGCGCTCTACGGCACCGAGCGCTGCCAGATAATCACTGCCAACTAACCGGCGATTGGCAATGGTGCACCAGGATGTAAGCTTTACCGCGATCAACTTTTAACTGCGTTTAGGCAAACGTCTCTTGTGGGTTTGCTTAACGAGGTTGGTGCACACGGCCATAGGTGTGTTTTCTTTGAAAGTTTATAGTTTCGTCAGTGAAATTAAGTGTTACGTCCCGAATGGCAAATTGAACGACTTCTAATGTCATTTGTTTTACTTTGAGGAAGTCAGACCTAAAACGTGCTGTATCACGTTAGATTGTCAAGGCAACGAGAAAAAGTTTCTTTGTCTTTCTTCATGAGTGTAACAAAAGTGCATAGACAGATGTATGTCGGTTTATTTACAGTAGAATGGCTGAAAGCTTTCCTTTCCTGCAGGCGCTGTAAGTACTGTACAAGCGAGCTGATCCCGTTTGCTCCAGAGGGAAATATCTCAGTGAAACGGCACGTTAGCTAGTAAAGAATTCAGTTGGAGATCATTCGCGGCTGTAATGTTTGTGCTCTTTTAATAATCATAGACAATAAAAGACTACAAAAGCAAACGAGAAGGAACAAATGTGTGCTTCATAAAATAGAGCCATAGGAATGTAACAGCAAAAGTTAGCGGATAGCTCAGGCGGTTCGTCTTTGTCTCATATCTGGAAGGACCGGGTTTGATTCCGGATGATGATAACATGATTAAAGCGGATTACTTAATGTGTGATTGATTATAACGTACGTATTTTAAAAGTTTAATAATTTTGAGAGTGACTGTACTTACACCTACGTTCTATGAACCATAACGTCATAAACTGTAATCCTTCGAGGAAAAGGTAAAACAAACCATTAGCTCTCTCAACTCTCTTCCAACACACATGCTAAGGGCACAATTGTTTTGTAGTGTGTTCGTTCTCAGTTTCGTTGTTACAAGTGATCAAGTACGAGTGGAAGAAAACTGTAAACTTTGGTGATTTTTAAAAGCATGACTTGTGTGTATACAAACTCTGTAAAACAAGTTCTAAGCATAACATACGAGTATTATCACTTTAGGAATATGTTAAGGCTATTGAAGAAAACGAAAAGAACAAACGTCCAGCTAAAGAATTAACTGTGTTGTTTAAATTGTGTAAAACTCAGATTTATGAGATTTTGAAAAGATAAAAGATAAAGACGTGAGGTTAAAGGGAACAGCAGAACTTGTGAAGCGATTCGCAAACCCTACAGAGTATGACGAGCTAAATCGTGTTGTGTTCGAGTTGTTTGTAAGTGCAAGCCATTTCTGGACCACTGCTTCAGACTCTAGCTTAGAGGCAACAAGAAAATTAGACAAAGACGATTTCAGAACTTCCGATGAATGACTCGAGAGTTTCAAACATTGTCATGACATTGTTTTGAATGTTGTGTGTGCTGAAGAAACAAATGATGTTTATATGCACTTAGATTGGAAAGCGAAAATTGAAAATCGACAAGTGATCTGAATTCCAAGCATACTTGTTGGAGCTGTAGGATTACAAACCCAAATGGTCGCTGTCTGTTTGACATTATTAATGCCACTGGTCTTTACTTATTGGCTCACAGGGAACCGACTTACCATTCTGGCAACCCACAGGTAAAGTCTGTTTAGTTAACTCGTGTGCACGTCGGCCGAAACATTTGACGAACCCTTATAATCACTTTGCAACCCAACCCTTATATTCACTATCTCACGTTCTGCAGAATATATACTGCGCTATTTAAATAATGAACGAAACTCTATACCATCTCCAGGAGGTCTCTGGAGCTGTTACATACAATCTCGGCGCTCGCACTCGCCAACCAACTCGCCTCAAGCGCAGACTGCCATAAGATCTCCTCCTGAGTGACCACTCCAGTACATCCGCCGGCTGGCACGACCTTTCTTTTACCATCTCCAGGAGTCCCTGGAGCTATTACCTACAATCTCGGCGATCACATTCGCCAACCAACTCACCTCAAGCGCAGACTGCCACAAGATCTTCTCCTGAGTGACCACTCCAGTACATCCGCCGGCTGGCACTACCTTTCTTTTACCATCTCCATGAGGTCCCTGGAGCTATTACCTACAATCTCGGCGATCACACTCGCCAACCTACTCGCCTCAAGTGCAGACTGCCACAAGATCTTCTCCTGAGTGACCACTCCAGGACATCCGCCGGCTGGCACCACCTTTCTTTTACCATCTCCATGAGGTCCCTGGAGCTATTACCTACAATCTCGGCGATCACACTCGCCAACCTACTCGCCTCAAGCGCAGACTGCCACAAGATCTTCTCCTGAGTGACATCTTCAGGACATCCGCCGGCTGGCACGACCTTTCTTTTACCATCTCCAGGAGGTCCCTGGAGATATTACCTACAATTTCGGCGATCACACTCGCCAATTAACTCGCCCCAAGCGCAGACTGCCACAAGATCTTCTCCTGAGTGACCTCTCCAGGACATCCGCCGGCTGGCACGACCTTTCTTTTACAATCTCCAGGAGGTCCCTGGAGCTATTACCTACAATCTCGGCGATCACACTCGCCAACCAACTCGCCTCAAGCGCAGACTGCCATAAGATCTCCTCCTGAGTGACCTCTCCAGGACATCCGCCGGCTGGCACCAGCTTTCTTTTACCATCTCCAGGAGGTCTCTGGAGCTGTTACCTACAATCTCGGCGATCACACCCACCAACCATATCGCTTCAAGCGCAGACTGCCACAAGATCTTCTCCTGAGTGACCACTCCAGGACATCCGCCGGCTGGCACCACCTTTCTTTTACCATCTCCATGAGGTCCCTGGAACTATTACCTACAATCTCGGCGATCACACTCGCCAACCAGATCGCCTCAAGCTCAGACTGCCACAAGATCTTCTGCTGAGTGACCTCTCCAGGACATCCGCCGGCTGGCACCACCTTTCTTTTACCATCTCCATGAGGTCCCTGGAACTATTACCTACAATCTCGGCGATCACACTCGCCAACCTGATCGCCTCAAGCTCAGACTGCCACAAGATCTTCTCCTGAGTGACCACTCCAGGACATCCGCCGGCTGGCACCACCTTTCTTTTACCATCTCCATGAGGTCCCTGGAACTATTACCTACAATCTCGGCGATCACACTCGCCAACCAGATCGCCTCAAGCGCAGACTGCCACAAGATCTTCTGCTGAGTGACCTCTCCAGTACTTCCGCCGGCTGGCACGAACTTTCTTTTACCCTCTCCAGGAGGTCCCTGGAGCTATTACCTACAATCTCGGCGATCACACTCGCCAACCAACTCGCCTCAAGCGCAGACTGCCATAAGATCTCCTCCTGAGTGACCTCTCCAGTACATTCGCCGGCTGGCACGAACTTTCTTTTACCATCTCCAGGAGGTCCCTGGAGCTATTACCTACAATCTCGGCGATCACACTCGCCAACCAACTCGCCTCAAGCGCAGACTGCCATAAGATCTCCTCCTGAGTGACCTCTCCAGTACATTCGCCGGCTGGCACCACCTTTCTTTTACCATCTCCATGAGGTCCCTGGAGCTATTACCTACAATCTCGGCGATCACACTCGCCAACCACATCGCCTCAAGCGCAGACTGCCACAAGTTCTTCTCCTGAGTGACCACTCCAGGACATCCGCCGGCTGGCACGACCTCCCTTTTACCATCTCCAGGAGGTCCCTGGAGCTATTACCTACAATCTCGGCGATCCCACTCGCCAACCAAATCGCCTCAAGCTCAGACTGCCACAAGATCTCCTGAGTGACCACTCCAGGACATCCGCCGGCTGGCACGACCTTACTTTTACCATTTCCAGGAGCTGTTACCTACAATCTCGGCGATCACACTCGCCAACCAACTCACCTGAAGCACAGATTGCCACAAGATCTTCTCCTGAGTGACTTCTCTAGTACATCGGATGGCTGGCACGACCTTACTTTTACCATCTCCAGGAGCTGTTACCTACAATATCGGTGATCACACCCGCCAACCAACTCGCCTGAAGCACAGACTACCGCAAGACCTCCTGAATGACCTCTCCAGTACATCCGATGGCTGGCACGACCTTACTTTTACCATTTCCAGGAGCTGCTACCTACAATATCGGTGATCACACCCGCCAACCAACTCGCCTGAAGCACAGACTACCGCAAGACCTCTTGAATTACCTCTCCAGTACATCCGATGGCTGGCACGACCTTACTTTTACTATCTCCAGGAGCTGTTACCTACAATTTCGGCGATCACACCCGCCAACCAACTCGCCTGAAGCACAGACTACCGCAAGAATCCTGAATGACCTCTCCAGTACATCCGATGGCTGGCTCGACCTTACTTTTACCATCTCCAGGAGCTGTTACCTACAATGTCGGCGATCACACCCGCTAACCAACTCGCCTGAAGCACAGACTACCGCAAGACCTCCTGAATGACCTCTCCAGTACATCCGATGGCTGGCTCGACCTTACTTTTACCATCTCCAGGAGCTGTTACCTACAATCTCGGCGATCACACCCGCCAACCAACGCGCCTGAAGCACAGACTACAGCAAGACCTCCTGAGTGACCTCTCCAGTACATCTGATGGCTGGCACGACCTTACGTTTACCATCTCCAGGAGCTGTTACCTACAATATCGGTGATCACACCCGCCAACCAACTCGCCTCAAGTGCAGACTGCCACAAGTTCGCCCGCTGAGTGACCTCTCCAGGACATCCGCCGGCTGGCACCGCCTTTCTTCTACCATCTCCAGGAGGTCCCAGCAGCTCTTATTAACAATCTCGGCGCGCGCACTCGCCAACCAACTCGCCTCAAGCGCAGTCTGCCACAATATATTCTCCTCAGTGACCTCTCCAATACAGATGACCCAGAAGGGTGATAACTATCAGATTTATTTACTTATTTACTCAATTTGTGTTAAAGTTATCCTGCCATACCTAGATGAGTCGTTCACGGTACCTCAGCTATGTAATTTGTTTTATACCTCTCTATAACAAACGACTTTAAGCACATTTGTTGATCGATGGATAATAAATTTAAAAAAGGAAACTGAGAGAGAAACTGGGCAATAAGCTACAATTACTGTATTTAAGTTGAAAATATAGTACATAATATTTATCAGTCAATTATTATTTACACTGTAATCCTGTACAACTGTTTAGAAATTCCTTTGTATTCAAGAACCACCCTCTGTAATACGGAAACTTGTGTAGAAGGAAAATAAATACTGGAAAAATCGCATCCCCTTTATAGGAGTTTTACTGTACATGCTAATTTAATCATAAATCAAACTACGCACTCATTTTTTTAAAACCTGAATATTATCGAAAAAATGTTGCATATAAAGTGTATTTGGTCTGGAATCTAGCGAACGTGGTGGTTAACCCTTCCTCCCCTGCGAGACGTTTATCAGTTTTCGGCGTTATCTTCCCTAATGTCATGAAATACTGTTATTACATGGGCATACAATTTCTCCCTTTGATAGTTTTCGAATGCTGATGTAGAAGGGAGATGACGTCACAAGCCGTGATTAATGATTTGCGGGTGTGAGTCATTTAATTGCACAAAATTAACGAAGGTAAAGGTTGGGCGCAGTGATTAATGTACAGCATATCAGGTTGGTGTACCTGTCTACACTTGGCTGGCAATTCGTCACACCGAAAGCTCTTGCTACAACAGTCCGATGTATTGTTTGCACCTCGGATCATCTCTGTCTCTACAAAGTTTGCGCTCCACATTGTTGTACTCTGCCTTCACAACTTTCAACAATATAATTAGCAAGCAAGCCGTAAAATACTTGCATTATGACTTCCTCTATTCTGGTAAATTATATTTAATACCTTCATTTATTTCTCTATTCGAAGGTTCTTTTTACATTACACACTTTTTATTTACGACGATGAATTATGTACAGGGTACATAGAGCTTAGAGTTACCAGACATTCATCTTTTAGGATAAGAGAAAACCTCCAACGTTAAGTCATATCGGACGATGAATGAAATGATGTTCAGATGAGTGCAGGCTACATAGAGCTTAGAGTTACCAGACATTCATCTTTCAGGAAAAGAGTAAACCTCCAACGTTGTCATATCGGACGATGAATGAAATGATGTTCAAATGAGTACAGGGTACATAGAGCTTAGAGTTACCAGACATTCATCTTTCAGGATAAGAGAAAACCTCCAACGTTAAGTCATATCGGACGATGAATGAAATGATGTTCAAATGAGTACAGGGTACATAGAGCTTAGAGTTACCAGAAATTCATCTTTCAGGATAAGAGAAAACCTCCAACGTTAAGTCATATCGGACGATGAATGAAATGATGTTCAGATGAGTGCAGGCTACATAGAGCTTAGAGTTACCAGAAATTCATCTTTCAGGATAAGAGAAAACCTCCAACGTTAAGTCATATCGGACGATGAATGAAATGATGTTCAGATGAGTGCAGGCTACATAGAGCTTAGAGTTACCAGAAATTCATCTTTCAGGATAAGAGAAAACCTCCAACGTTAAGTCATATCGGACGATGAATGAAATGATGTTCAGATGAGTGCAGGAGACATAGAGCTTAGAGTTACCAGACATTCATCTTTCAGGAAAAGAGAAAACCTCCAACGTTAAGTCATATCGGACGATGAATGAAATGATGTTCAAATGAGTACAGGGTACATGGAGCTGAGAGTTACCAGACATTCATCTTTCAGGATAAGAGAAAACCTCCAACGTTAAGTCATATCGGACGATGAATGAAATGATGTTCAAATGAGTACAGGGTACATAGAGCTTAGAGTTACCAGAAATTCATCTTTCAGGATAAGAGAAAACCTCCAACGTTAAGTCATATCGGACGATGAATGAAATGATGTTCAGATGAGTGCAGGCTACATAGAGCTTAGAGTTACCAGAAATTCATCTTTCAGGATAAGAGAAAACCTCCAACGTTAAGTCATATCGGACGATGAATGAAATGATGTTCAGATGAGTGCAGGCTACATAGAGCTTAGAGTTACCAGAAATTCATCTTTCAGGATAAGAGAAAACCCCCAACGTTAAGTCATATCGGACGATGAATGAAATGATGTTCAGATGAGTGCAGGCTACATAGAGCTTAGAGTTACCAGAAATTCATCTTTCAGGATAAGAGAAAACCTCCAACGTTAAGTCATATCGGACGATGAATGAAATGATGTTCAGATGAGTGCAGGAGACATAGAGCTTAGAGTTACCAGACATTCATCTTTCAGGAAAAGAGAAAACCTCCAACGTTAAGTCATATCGGACGATGAATGAAATGTTCAAATGAGTACAGGGTACATAGAGCTTAGAGTTACCAGAAATTCATCTTTCAGGATAAGAGAAAACCTCCAACGTTAAGTCATATCGGACGATGAATGAAATGATGTTCAGATGAGTGCAGGCTACATAGAGCTTAGAGTTACCAGACATTCATCTTTCAGGAAAAGAGAAAACCTCCAACGTTAAGTCATATCGGACGATGAATGAAATGATGTTCAAATGAGTACAGGGTACATAGAGCTTAGAGTTACCAGAAATTCATCTTTCAGGATAAGAGAAAACCTCCAACGTTAAGTCATATCGGACGATGAATGAAATGATGTTCAGATAAGTGCAGGCTACATAGAGCTTAGAGTTACCAGAAATTCATCTTTCAGGATAAGAGAAAACCTCCAACGTTAAGTCATATCGGACGATGAATGAAATGATGTTCAGATGAGTGCAGGCTACATAGAGCTTAGAGTTACCAGAAATTCATATTTCAGGATAAGAGAAAACCTCCAACGTTAAGTCATATCGGACGATGAATAAAATGATGTTCAGATGAGTGCAGGAGACATAGAGCTTAGAGTTACCAGAAATTCATCTTTCAGGATAAGAGAAAACCTCCAACGTTAAGTCATATCGGACGATGAATGAAATGATGTTCAGATGAGTGCAGGAGACATAGAGCTTAGAGTTACCAGACATTCATCTTTCAGGAAAAGAGAAAACCTCCAACGTTAAGTCATATCGGACGATGAATGAAATGATGTTCAAATGAGTACAGGGTACATAGAGCTTAGAGTTACCAGAAATTCATCTTTCAGGATAAGAGAAAACCTCCAACGTTAAGTCATATCGGACGATGAATGAAATGATGTTCAGATGAGTGCAGGCTACATAGAGCTTATAGTTACCAGACATTCATCTTTCAGGAAAAGAGAAAACCTCCAACGTTAAGTCATATCGGACGATGAATGAAATGATGTTCAAATGAGTACAGGGTACATAGAGCTTAGAGTTACCAGACATTCTTCTTTCAGGGTAAGAGAAAACCTCCAACGTTAAGTCATATCGGACAATGAAAGAAATGATGTTCAAATGAGTACAGGGTACATAGAGCTTAGAGTTACCAGACATTCATCTTTCAGGAAAAGAGAAAACCTCCAACGTTAAGTCATATCGGACGATGAATGAAATGATGTTCAAATGAGTACAGGGTACATAGAGCTTAGAGTTACCAGACATTCTTCTTTCAGGGTAAGAGAAAACCTCCAACGTTAAGTCATATCGGACAATGAAAGAAATGATGTTCAAATGAGTACAGGGTACATAGAGCTTATAGTTACCAGACATTCATCTTTCAGGAAAAGAGAAAACCTCCAACGTTAAGTCATATCGGACGATGAATGAAATGATGTTCAAATGAGTACAGGGTACATAGAGCTTAGAGTTACCAGACATTCATCTTTCAGGGTAAGAGAAAACCTCCAACGTTAAGTCATATCGGACGATGAATGAAATGATGTTCAAATGAGTACAGGGTACATAGAGCTTAGAGTTACCAGACATTCATCTTTCAGGAAAAGAGAAAACCTCCAACGTTAAGTCATATCGGACGATGAATGAAATGATGTTCAAATGAGCACAAGGTACATAGAGCTTAGAGTTACCAGATATTCATCTTTCAGAATAAGTGAAAACCTCCAACGTTGTCATACCGGACAATGAAAGAAATGATGTTCAAATAAGTACAAGGTACATAAAGCTTAGAGTTACCAGACATTCATCTTTCAGGATAAGGGAAAACCTCCAACGTTAAGTCATATCGGACGATGAATGAAATGATGTTCAAATGAGCACAAGGTACATAGAGCTTAGAGTTACCAGAAATTCATCTTTCAGGATAAGAGAAAACCTCCAACGTTAAGTCATATCGGACGATGAATGAAATGATGTTCAGATGAGTGCAGGCTACATAGAGCTTAGAGTTACCAGAAATTCATCTTTCAGGATAAGAGAAAACCTCCAACGTTAAGTCATATCGGACGATGAATGAAATGATGTTCAGATGAGTGCAGGAGACATAGAGCTTAGAGTTACCAGACATTCATCTTTCAGGAAAAGAGAAAACCTCCAACGTTAAGTCATATCGGACGATGAATGAAATGATGTTCAAATGAGTACAGGGTACATAGAGCTGAGAGTTACCAGACATTCATCTTTCAGGATAAGAGAAAACCTCCAACGTTAAGTCATATCGGACGATGAATGAAATGATGTTCAAATGAGTACAGGGTACATAGAGCTTAGAGTTACCAGAAATTCATCTTTCAGGATAAGAGAAAACCTCCAACGTTAAGTCATATCGGACGATGAATGAAATGATGTTAAGATGAGTGCAGGCTACATAGAGCTTAGAGTTACCAGAAATTCATCTTTCAGGATAAGAGAAAACCTCCAACGTTAAGTCATATCGGACGATGAATGAAATGATGTTCAGATGAGTGCAGGCTACATAGAGCTTAGAGTTACCAGAAATTCATCTTTCAGGATAAGAGAAAACCCCCAACGTTAAGTCATATCGGACGATGAATGAAATGATGTTCAGATGAGTGCAGGCTACATAGAGCTTAGAGTTACCAGAAATTCATCTTTCAGGATAAGAGAAAACCTCCAACGTTAAGTCATATCGGACGATGAATGAAATGATGTTCAGATGAGTGCAGGAGACATAGAGCTTAGAGTTACCAGACATTCATCTTTCAGGAAAAGAGAAAACCTCCAACGTTAAGTCATATCAGACGATGAATGAAATGATGTTCAAATGAGTACAGGGTACATAGAGCTTAGAGTTACCAGAAATTCATCTTTCAGGATAAGAGAAAACCTCCAACGTTAAGTCATATCGGACGATGAATGAAATGATGTTCAGATAAGTGCAGGCTACATAGAGCTTAGAGTTACCAGAAATTCATCTTTCAGGATAAGAGAAAACCTCCAACGTTAAGTCATATCGGACGATGAATGAAATGATGTTCAGATGAGTGCAGGCTACATAGAGCTTAGAGTTACCAGAAATTCATCTTTCAGGATAAGAGAAAACCTCCAACGTTAAGTCATATCGGACGATGAATAAAATGATGTTCAGATGAGTGCAGGAGACATAGAGCTTAGAGTTACCAGAAATTCATCTTTCAGGATAAGAGAAAACCTCCAACGTTAAGTCATATCGGACGATGAATGAAATGATGTTCAGATGAGTGCAGGAGACATAGAGCTTAGAGTTACCAGACATTCATCTTTCAGGAAAAGAGAAAACCTCCAACGTTAAGTCATATCGGACGATGAATGAAATGATGTTCAAATGAGTACAGGGTACATAGAGCTTAGAGTTACCAGAAATTCATCTTTCAGGATAAGAGAAAACCTCCAACGTTAAGTCATATCGGACGATGAATGAAATGATGTTCAGATGAGTGCAGGCTACATAGAGCTTATAGTTACCAGACATTCATCTTTCAGGAAAAGAGAAAACCTCCAACGTTAAGTCATATCGGACGATGAATGAAATGATGTTCAAATGAGTACAGGGTACATAGAGCTTAGAGTTACCAGACATTCTTCTTTCAGGGTAAGAGAAAACCTCCAACGTTAAGTCATATCGGACAATGAAAGAAATGATGTTCAAATGAGTACAGGGTACATAGAGCTTAGAGTTACCAGACATTCATCTTTCAGGGTAAGAGAAAACCTCCAACGTTAAGTCATATCGGACGATGAATGAAATGATGTTCAAATGAGTACAGGGTACATAGAGCTTAGAGTTACCAGACATTCATCTTTCAGGAAAAGAGAAAACCTCCAACGTTAAGTCATATCGGACGATGAATGAAATGATGTTCAAATGAGCACAAGGTACATAGAGCTTAGAGTTACCAGATATTCATCTTTCAGAATAAGTGAAAACCTCCAACGTTGTCATACCGGACAATGAAAGAAATGATGTTCAAATAAGTACAAGGTACATAAAGCTTAGAGTTACCAGACATTCATCTTTCAGGATAAGGGAAAACCTCCAACGTTAAGTCATATCGGACGATGAATGAAATGATGTTCAAATGAGCACAAGGTACATAGAGCTTAGAGTTACCAGATATTCATCTTTCAGGATAAGGGAAAATCTCCAACGTTAAGTCATACCGGACAATGAAAGAAATGATGTTCAAATAAGTACAGGGTACATGGAACTTAGAGCTACCAGACATTCATCTTTCAGGATAAGGGAAAACCTCCAACGTTAAGTCATATCGGACAATGAAAGAAATGATGTTCAAATGAGTACAAGGTACATAGAGCTTAGAGTTACCAGACATTCATCTTTCAGGATAAGGGAAAACCTCCAACGTTAAGTCATATCGGACGATGAATGAAATGATGTTCAGATGAGTGCAGGCTACATAGAGCTTAGAGTTACCAGAAATTCATCTTTCAGGATAAGAGAAAACCCCCAACGTTAAGTCATATCGGACGATGAATGAAATGATGTTCAGATGAGTGCAGGCTACATAGAGCTTAGAGTTACCAGAAATTCATCTTTCAGGATAAGAGAAAACCTCCAACGTTAAGTCATATCGGACGATGAATGAAATGATGTTCAGATGAGTGCAGGAGACATAGAGCTTAGAGTTACCAGACATTCATCTTTCAGGAAAAGAGAAAACCTCCAACGTTAAGTCATATCAGACGATGAATGAAATGTTCAAATGAGTACAGGGTACATAGAGCTTAGAGTTACCAGAAATTCATCTTTCAGGATAAGAGAAAACCTCCAACGTTAAGTCATATCGGACGATGAATGAAATGATGTTCAGATGAGTGCAGGCTACATAGAGCTTAGAGTTACCAGACATTCATCTTTCAGGAAAAGAGAAAACCTCCAACGTTAAGTCATATCAGACGATGAATGAAATGATGTTCAAATGAGTACAGGGTACATAGAGCTTAGAGTTACCAGAAATTCATCTTTCAGGATAAGAGAAAACCTCCAACGTTAAGTCATATCGGACGATGAATGAAATGATGTTCAGATAAGTGCAGGCTACATAGAGCTTAGAGTTACCAGAAATTCATCTTTCAGGATAAGAGAAAACCTCCAACGTTAAGTCATATCGGACGATGAATGAAATGATGTTCAGATGAGTGCAGGCTACATAGAGCTTAGAGTTACCAGAAATTCATCTTTCAGGATAAGAGAAAACCTCCAACGTTAAGTCATATCGGACGATGAATAAAATGATGTTCAGATGAGTGCAGGAGACATAGAGCTTAGAGTTACCAGAAATTCATCTTTCAGGATAAGAGAAAACCTCCAACGTTAAGTCATATCGGACGATGAATGAAATGATGTTCAGATGAGTGCAGGAGACATAGAGCTTAGAGTTACCAGACATTCATCTTTCAGGAAAAGAGAAAACCTCCAACGTTAAGTCATATCGGACGATGAATGAAATGATGTTCAAATGAGTACAGGGTACATAGAGCTTAGAGTTACCAGAAATTCATCTTTCAGGATAAGAGAAAACCTCCAACGTTAAGTCATATCGGACGATGAATGAAATGATGTTCAGATGAGTGCAGGCTACATAGAGCTTATAGTTACCAGACATTCATCTTTCAGGAAAAGAGAAAACCTCCAACGTTAAGTCATATCGGACGATGAATGAAATGATGTTCAAATGAGTACAGGGTACATAGAGCTTAGAGTTACCAGACATTCTTCTTTCAGGGTAAGAGAAAACCTCCAACGTTAAGTCATATCGGACAATGAAAGAAATGATGTTCAAATGAGTACAGGGTACATAGAGCTTAGAGTTACCAGACATTCATCTTTCAGGGTAAGAGAAAACCTCCAACGTTAAGTCATATCGGACGATGAATGAAATGATGTTCAAATGAGTACAGGGTACATAGAGCTTAGAGTTACCAGACATTCATCTTTCAGGAAAAGAGAAAACCTCCAACGTTAAGTCATATCGGACTATGAATGAAATGATGTTCAAATGAGCACAAGGTACATAGAGCTTAGAGTTACCAGATATTCATCTTTCAGAATAAGTGAAAACCTCCAACGTTGTCATACCGGACAATGAAAGAAATGATGTTCAAATAAGTACAAGGTACATAAAGCTTAGAGTTACCAGACATTCATCTTTCAGGATAAGGGAAAACCTCCAACGTTAAGTCATATCGGACGATGAATGAAATGATGTTCAAATGAGCACAAGGTACATAGAGCTTAGAGTTACCAGATATTCATCTTTCAGGATAAGGGAAAATCTCCAACGTTAAGTCATACCGGACAATGAAAGAAATGATGTTCAAATGAGTACAAGGTACATAGAGCTTAGAGTTACCAGACATTCATCTTTCAGGATAAGAGAAAACCTCCAACGTTAAGTCATATCGGACGATGAATGAAATGATGTTCAAATGAGTACAAGGTACATAGAGCTTAGAGTTACCAGACATTCATCTTTCAGGATAAGAGAAAACCTCCAACGTTAAGTCATATCGGATGATGCTTGAAGTGATGTTCAATGAGTACCGAATACATGGAGCGTAGAGTTACCAGACATTCATATTTCAAAATGACAATCAGTCGCACTTGAATCCTGAAATACGTACCATGACCTTTCTGGAAATGTCCCCGGGAGGGTGTTGAAGTTAGGTTGGAACTAAGGAGAGATTGCCGTCGGCTTCTCCCAAACATAATCTTACTTCAGGCGCTATCACTTAATGATACAAAGGTTGTCATCCTGCGGTCGGTAACATAACATCGCGTTGTCATCGCCAACTGAAATGTCAAAGATGGTAAGTGGCTCATGTTCACAAATGACTCCGAGGTAATCAAAGTAAAAATACCCTACGTCTGTGAATTATTATTTATCCTGGGGATTGCGTCGAGATATGAACTCCCTTCTAACCAGAGAACTCTTATCTAGTTTTAAATCTCTGCCATTAACAGTAACAACAATGGAATATTAGTGAAATTGGAGCAATGTGGAGTGTTTACCATGACAACACATACAACTTTCACTTGTTTCAGAGAAAGTCCTCACAGAGTGATAAATACCGTCGATATTAGCAAAACAGCGTTACGAAATGAAAGTATGGAGTGGAAATATAGATCGACGGGTCTAAGCCCACAACCTCAGGAACTAACTCCCATTTCATTCTTATTTCTTCCCTTTCTTGTTGGTTTTTTTTCGTTACTTTTTTCCTACGTCCATGCTTGCGTTTTACTCTCTTTTTTTTTTTAAAAAAAACTTAATTTCTTTCTTACGTTCTGCCTTTTTAAGTCTTCTTCCTTCTTTCTCTCACTTTTTATTTCTTTCTATATTTCCTTTCAACCTTCTGCCAGTCTCTCCTTTCTTTCATATCTTCTTTCTTTGGGTCTCTTTTTCTCGATTTTATTTTCTTATTCCCTTTTATTCTATCCATTCTTCCTTTCCTTCTTACCGTCCCATTCCCCCCCTCTTTCCTTTCTTACTTGTAGCCTTTCATTCTTTACTTCCTTCCAATGTACCTATCTCCTCTTTAATTTTTCTTTACCTCTTTTATTCTTGTCTTCCTTC
>CM060947.1:36897708-37110208 GCA_030765055.1 Mantis religiosa
CGTTTGTAATGATTGAGCGTGATATGTTGCGGGGAGATTTAACCCCTTTCTACGGAAGGGAGGTTGCCAAGAATGATCGTTGCTCATTATGCAGTAGACGAGATTGCGTACATGTTTCTGCTTTCCTCGCCTTGTTAATGGCACAACTCTCTCTCGCTCTCTCTCATTACAAATGTGTCATGCAAATAAGGTTATTCTTACTGCCGCACAGTCGGGGCCTTATCATCGGGGCTCTTTGATACTTTATATACAATTAATTCAACAGATCCAGGAACAATAAAATATCTTCAAAACAAACAATTTGTTTATATATTTCTTGTTAGAGAATATGCAATTTTCGATGTATTCCTTGTGATGGACATTGTCTTAAGTTAATGTAAAACACATTACATCAGCAATTAGATGCAAGATAACTCTGTTGTCGATGGATTCTACATAAACTGGCAACGTATCGATTGGTGCACTTGTTACTTTCCATATTCAGCTTTTACTTGCGCGTGATCAATTATTCCAGGTCTTCCAATCAAAGGAAATGATGTTCAAATAAGTACAGGGTAAATAGAGGTTAGAGTTGTCAGATATTCATCTTTCAGGTTAAGGGAAAATCTCCAACGTTAAGTAATGTCGGACGATGAATGAAGTGATATTCAAATGAGTACAAGGTACACAGAGCTTAGAGTTACCAGACATTCATCCTTCAGGATAAGAGAAAACCTGCAACGTTAAGTCATATCGGACGATGAATAAAATGATATTCAAATGAGTACAGGGTACATAGAGCTTATAGTTATCAGACATTCATCTTTCTGGATAAGAGAAAACCTCCAACGTTAAGTCATATCGGACGATGAATGAAATGATGTTCAAATGAGCACAGGGTACATAGAGCTTAGAGTTACCAGACATTCATCTTTCAGGATAAGAGAAAACCTCCAACGTTAAGTCATATTGGACGATCAATGAAATAATGTTCAAATGAGCACAGGGTACATAGAGCTTAGAGTTACCAGACATTCATCTTTCAGGATAAGGGAAAACCTCCAACGTTAAGTCATATCGGACGATGAATGAAATGATGTTCAAATGAGTACAGGGTACATAGAGCTTAGAGTTACCAGACATTCATCTTTCAGGATAAGAGAAAACCTCCAACGTTAAGTCATATTGGACGATCAATGAAATAATGTTCAAATGAGCACAGGGTACATAGAGCTTAGAGTTACCAGACATTCATCTTTCAGGATAAGGGAAAACCTCCAACGTTAAGTCATATCGGACGATGAATGAAATGATGTTCAAATGAGTACAGGGTACATAGAGCTTAGACTTACCAGACATTCATCTTTCAGGATAAGAGAAAACCTCCAACGTTATGTCATATCGGACGATGAGTGAAATCAGGTTCAAATGAGTACAGGATAAATAGAGCTTAGAGTTACCAGACATTCATCTTTCAGGATAAGAGAAAACCTACAACGTTAAGTCATATCGGACGATGAATGAAATCATGTTCAAATGAGTACAGGGTACATACAGCTTAGAGTTACCAGACAGTCATCTTTCAGGATAAGAGAAAACCTCCAACGTTAAGTCATATCGGACGATGAATGAAATCATGTTCAAATGAGAACAGGTTACATAGAGCTTATAGTTATCAGACATTCATCTTTCAGGATAAGAGGAAACCTGCAGCTCCGGAAAAAGCCCTTATCCAGATATCTCGCATTGAGCGTGAGGCAGACCCGCTAACACCAAGCTGCAGAGACGGGCAAACTGAGAGAGTTAATGCAGACGTTTTATGGATATTTCTGCTTTATAAAGTATTAATTCCGTTGTAGTATATAGCACATTAACAACGTTTCGACGTTTACCTCACAAATGCAGCTGTTAATTTCGGCGCGGCAAATAATCATTGCTTCCTCTACCAAAATATATTGGATTTTGCGCCAAAGCAAACTCTGCTGAAGCACGGCTGATAATTATTATGACAGATGTAAAATTTCCAAATAAATTTAATATTAAAGCCTTAATTAAACTCGTGATCTAATAACAATTACGGGAAGCATGCACATTTAACTGGTTAATTTAACGAATTTACTCCCCAACAATTACGACTTTAATAGCCCGTGTTTGTTTACATTATTATTATTTGCTTTGATCCCTTCCCTGGCGAGAGTGGAATTTGCGGTTTGTTTGTTACGATATTGTCTCAGAGCATTACAATATTTACGGAAATTAAAAATGTTTTATATAATTATATTTTAATATGTTACAATACGTTTAAGATTTGGGCTGATATAAAACGGATCATAGTGCTGTTACAGTCGATTTAGAAGAGGTAGATCCTCTGTAGATAACATTTTTATTGTTAAACAAGTAATTAAAAAACATAGGGAGTTTAATAAAGAAACGCATATGGCATTTATTGACTTAGAAAATGCCTTCGATAGGGTAAACCGATGCAAAATGTGGCAAATATTGGAAGAACGAGGATACCCACAACAATTAGTAAAAGTGATACAATGCTTCTACTTCCAAACAAAAATAAATGTGAGGAACAATGGTAAAATTTCTAAAAAAAAAAAAAAATTACTAATCAGGGTGTCAGAAAAGGGTGTACTATATCACCTACATATTTTAGTATTTATATTGACGACCTAGTGTGGAAATGGAAGCAGCTAGTGAATGTAGGCTTTAAAATTTCAAATAATAACTTTTTAAATACTTTATTGTTTGCTGACGACTTAGTTATTGATGATAGTTTCTCGGGCTAACAGCCAGGTCAGATTAGGGTAACTACCCAAGCTTTCAGCGACTAACTCTGCCGCCATCCTCAGGGGAACTGCTTTTTTCTTTTTTTTTCTTTTTTTTTTGGGAAAACGGGAATAAAGGTATAGGATAAAAACCAACAGCAGGGTAGATTGGGTATTTGGGTAGGAAGAAGGATGGGGCATGGGAGGGATGTTGTTCTGCGGTGTCTCTTTTTATTGGGGCCTGTGGTGCTAATTTATTTGGGACTGTTGAGGTGAGTTTGGTGGCCGGTACCGCCTAAGCAACCCGGCAGTTTGTGGGTATATGCTATTTGTGCGGTAAAAACCCGCTTGTGGTGGTCAGGTAGCAGCCATGATCCAGGGGACCCTGACTACGACCTGTGGACAGTGGTGATCGTTGTATACTTGGCTGTAGGAATCGTTGAGTCCCCGTGGGAACTGCATTGAGGTGATACAGAGGGGCCATGGCTGTTAACAGCTCATGGCCGGGAAGGGAGGCGGCGTTGCAGGTCTGATGGCGGCGGCGTCCTGCGTGTGCGGGTGTCTCGTGATAGAAAATGCGGCGGAGGGACCCCGTGCTCTGGAACCAGACACATCTTCAATTCGTGGATGCTCTGGGTGATGTGGTCCTGGTGTTCGCGAAGGGCTTCGTGCAGCTTCTTGTTGGGTGCTGTGTCATTGATATAGCCAACAATCTTCTCAAGCTTGCCCTTGCAGTAGTTTATTGTGCTGTTGGGTGGATCTTCGCAGAAGGCGTTGGTGATGCGTTCTAATTGGGACAGAAGAGCGGCAATACCCTTTTCATGTTGGGCTGCGTTGTCCTGGAGCTGGGTGATGACTGCCTCTATCATCTGTTTCTGCGGTGTCAGTTCACCCATGAGTTGGGTGGAGAGCGTGGTCAGCCTGTCTTGCATGTCCTGGAGGGCGGCGTTGGTTGTGCCGCGTTGGGCGGCAGCAGCTGCAAGTGAATCTTCTATGTTGCCCAGGCGCTGGTTTATATTTAGGACCTCAGAGTGAAGGTCCTGAACTTCCACCGCTGGGGGACGACTGTTCACGGCGGTGGCAGTGGTCTTCAGGAGTTCCTCGAGGCTGCATATCTTGATGTTGACTCGGTGAAGCTCCTCTCGTAGGCAACCAAGAGCTTGCTGCCAATCGGCGGGCTCACTGGTGGTTGTGTTCCGAGGGGCTGGTCCACTGGTGTTTCGGCGTGGGTAGAGTGGGCACTGCGCCTGTCCAGTAAAATGGCCTAGACCATTACAGGAGGCGCAGTACCGGCGTCGACGCCTGAGGTCGTGTGCCTGACATACTGCTGTGGGTTTAGGAGCGCCACAGTAGTGACACCGCGGAGGCGCGGTGCATGTGTCAGCGGTGTGCCCATAGGCGCAGCAGTGTCTGCATGGAGTGTGGCGCTGCAGTCTACTGGTCTCAACTTTCAGGCACTGTCCAAGTATGGGCAGGCCTGAAGCTATGGCGGCGTCGCGATCTTTCTGATCTTTGAACTGCAGACGCACACATGCTGTTGGACCCCTCCTGCTAGTGATGCGGGTGGCGCTGATCACTGAGGGCCACTGCTGTGATGCGGCGGTGAGTAGGAACCTAGAAGGTAGGTCCCTAGGAGCTCCAACGACGACTGCGGTGTGCGTGGTGGGAGTTGTCGTCTGATGTTCAATGGCGGCCGTAATTGCCGTCGCTTGGATGGTTGGTGCTGACGGAGTCTGACTGCCCGCATGGGTGCGAGGCGAAGGATCCACTGGCAGTGATGCAGCCGTAGCAGGCTGTGGGGTGCTCGGGGATCCAGTCTCCGTGTTGCGCGGTGAATCGCTGCGCTGGCTGGTGTGCGATGCGGTGGTGGAGGCAGGCCCACATGTGGGGCTAGCTGCCCAGAATTTCCCAGCAACCTCAGCGGAAGGCCCCCTCTCCGCCGCCGGATGTGGCGAAGAGGCGCGAGACGTCCCCGGAGAGCTGGCAGGAGAAGGCGGAGAGGTCCTCGGTGGATGGCTTGCCTTCTTCTTCTTCTTGACTGCGGTCTTCTTTCCCATCCTGGATCGGCGTTGTCTCGAAGAGAGAGAGATGCGTACTCGTCGGAAGCTCGAGGAGAAAGGGGAACTTACTGATGTTGCGATATTTATACCTGACGCGCGGCCGATAAGAACCGCCTACTTTCTTCCCATTGGCCGAGCTCCGGCCGATGGAGAAACGTGCGGAACCAATCAGGTGATTGCCGATGCTTCTTTGCACTGTGGAGGAGAGATATGCTGAATGACTGGTGTCCATGCTTTGCTGATTTGAAGGCCTTCTTCCCTGTTGAAGTTGTTTTTATTCGCTTTAATGTATAGGGCTTCTTTAACCACTCTATCGTAGTACCTAGAGGACTTTTCAAGTATTTTTGTAGAGTTGAATTTGATTTTATGATTTGTATTATATGTGTGCTCAGCCACTGCAGATTTTTCTGGGTATCCTAGTCTAATACAACGTTGATGTTCTTTGATGCGATCTTCTACTGTTCTACCTGTTTGTCCTATGTAAACTTTGCCGCAACTGCATGGGATTTCATAAATGCCTGGTGCACGAAGACCTAAATTATCTTTAGCAGAACCTAAATACGGTTTTATTTTGGTTGGGGGTTTGAATACGGTTTTTATTTGATATTTCATGAGCAATCTGCCAATTTTTCCCGACAGGGCGCCACAATAAGGGATGACTGCTAAGCCTGCGTGTTCTTTCTTTGTGATGGGTTCACGGTTGCGTTTGGAGTGCATTTTCTTAAAAGTTCTGTTTATTTCCTGGTTAGTGTATTGGTTCTGCCTGAAAACTGTACGCAGGTGTTTTATTTCTTGAGGTAGATTTTCGAGATCAGAGATAGCAATCGCTCGATGTATGAGTGTTGAGAGGACTGTCTGCTTTTGTGCCGGGTGATGACAGCTGGTGCTATTAAGGTAAAGATCAGTGTGGGTTGGCTTCCTATACACCTTATGACCCAGGTGACCATCGTTTTTTCTATAAATAAGTAAATCCAAGAAAGGTAAGCCGTCCGGGTGTTCAATTTCCATGGTAAACTTAATGTTGGGATGGATGCTGTTGAGAAATTCGTGGAAAGCTGTCAGGACATCTTTTCCGTGTGGCCATACCACAAAAGTATCGTCTACATAACGGAAGAAATGAGTAGGAACTAGGGGTGCAGTCTTGAGTGCCACATGTTCAAATTCCTGCATGTAGAAATTGGCTATAGCCGGAGATAATGGAGAACCCATAGCAACACCATCCACTTGTTCGTAATAGGTGCCATTAAACCGGAACTACGTTGAAGTTAAAGCATGGTGGAATAAGCTGATCATCTTGTCATCAAAGTGGGGTTTCAACAATTCTAATGTCTCTTGGAGGGGCACTTTAGTGAAGAGAGATTCTACATCGAAACTAACTAAAGACTTGGTTATTATACAAAATAGTGAGTCTGCGCTGCAAAAATATATTTTTAAACTTAGTGAACTTTGTAAGCAATATAATATGAAAATTTCTTTTGTAAAATCAAAGTTTATGGCATTGATTGGGAAAGAGCCAATTAGAACAAAAATAGATATAAATAATCGTTGCGTTGAACAGGTAAGCCATTTTAACTACTTGGGAACTGATGTTAGTTATGACAAGGAATATGATGTCTACAATAAAATATGCAAAGTTCAAAGAGTGTGTGGAACAATAAATAGAACATTTAGAAACAAAATACGCACGTTATGGCTGTACCTATACTGACATACGGAAGTGAGACTTGGACGTTAACTAAAAAGCAACAGAGTAAAATACAGGCTTCAGAAATGAAATTATTGAGAAATGTGAAAGAATGCACGAAGAGGGACTTAATAAGAAATGAAAATATAAGAGAAAGTTGGACAATTTTATTATGAATTAGGGGTGGCTTCTGAGGTAATGCCGCTGTGCCATGGCACCATCTGTATGAAAGCGAAAGAAAGAGAAGTGTATAAGAATTGCGCAAAAGGAATTGTTTATGAGTAGTTGCTCCCTCGTTTGAATAGGCGCGTTGAACGCCAGCGCTCTCTCTTGGTTGTTTTCCGTAGCTTGGTGCCGATTCCAGAACGGCACCGTCTACGCTCATAAACGTCTGTGTCAGGGCTAGGGGCTAAGATCTCTGCTTATACACGGCTTCTTATGGAAGAAGGTCAGAGAAGGTAGTACCGGAATTTCTCTGGCGCATAACTTACGCTTTGCCCGTTAGAGTGCAGTAAAACACGGCACTTCAGAGAACCATGATCCTGCCACCTAGCGAAAAACAATGGTAAGAATACATTTCGCGCTATATCTTCCTTTAATGCAGTGTCACCATCCTACTGCAGTTAATTCTGAGGAACTTCAAAAAGCAAATTAATGCTTAATGAAATCAGTTGCAGAAACACAACACATAGATATCGTTATAAATAAAATTAATTGGGTTTCAATGTGAATATAGTATTAGATTTTAAAATTTAGAGACAGTATTTCAACATGTGCATATTTAACAGCAGCAGTTTTGTTGGTAGAACATAAAACCTGCGCGTCCAGCATGTGTTGGACACATGTTTTCAAAACAATGCTAGAGTAGTTCTGTATGTGCTCCTGTAGTGCTGTAGTTCATCGTGAGTACGGATTTTTAAAACAACAGCCATAACAAACAAGTAGACAAGAACAGGTATATATTGAAGGTAATTATAAACTGTATTCGGTTCTGTGGTGCTTTGGAGCTGGCTCTTAGGGGACACGACGAATCTGACGCCTCTCAAAATAAGGGGTCATTTCGTGTGCTCATTCAGTTTAGTGCGGAGTTGGATAAAGAACTTCAAGTTCATCTCAGTCAGACATTAGTATTCAAAGGCATTTCTAAGACTGTTCAAAACGAACTCCTGTAGTGAATGTTGGTAGTGTATCACGAGGAAGTTCGCAAAGAAATAAAGCGTGCGGATTATGTTGCAATTATCGCGGATGAAACCACTGATGTGTCTTGCGAATTTCAGTTGGTTATTGTTTCGCGATACATCGTTTAAGGAACCCCGTTGAAAGATTTTGGAATTTTGTTAATCCAGAAGGTCAGAATGCTCAGTCTATCTCGGAGTGTATTCTGAAAGAAATCGAACCCTTAATTGGAGATAGAATAGCTTGGATTATTGATAAGATTACCTAAATCGTTCGTAATTGGTGCACATATTTATATTTTAACAACCCTTATTTATTTATGGCACCATCAATACAATACCTCACCGGCCGCCCCTGGTATGAATGATAGGTTAAAAGATCTCAAACAAAAATGGAAGGAACATGTTGACAGAATGCCAGATAATAGACTTACAAAACAAATATTACAGTATCATCCTAAAGGTAGGAGATCGGTGGGCAGAACCAGGAAACGATGGCTGGAGGACTTCGAAGGCGGAACAGGCGCCTGAGTGCCAATGCCATGAAGTGAAGAAGTGCTTAATATTTAAGTTTGAATTTATGAGTCACTATGTTTACACTCAGTCTTCACTTACTTGTTGTTGTATAATTGAAACGTTTTCAAGATCATTCGATCTCATCATCAGCTGTTTGGTGACTAAATGAACCTCCCTCTTCTTCCACTACTACAGCGCTCCGATCGCTCTGCCATCTGGTGTTAGGGGCACTAAGTTTTAATACTTCATTTAATGCCGGGATTTCAAAATTTATAACTTTATCACGGTTTTTGTTTATGAATATTTTTTCCCAAATATCCAATTCTATGGGTGCACTTAAAGATTTTAACAGTTTAATGTTGTGGCCAATGTTGTGGTTTTCTGTCCAAAAATGGTGTGAAACTGCAGATTTTTCTATTTGTTTCAACTTAATGTTCCTCTGGTGTTCTTTTTGTCTGGTTAACAAGTTTTTCTTAGTTTTTCCTATGTAGCTCTTTTCACAGGTTTCACAATTAATCTGGTAAATTCCTGATTTCAAATTGTTGGGGATTGTATTTTTCAGTGGTTTATTTAGCAGGTTCCTCTGACTGAATTTGTTTTGGGGTGCTAGTTTTAAGTTTAGTCTTTTGAAGATTCGTTCAAATTTTCTAAAAGCCCATGGATGGTAGGTGAATTTTCTATATTGCCAATTTGTGTTATTAAGTGGTGTGAGAGTGGTATTTTTTGATATTATCTTCAGTTTTTCTTTCCTCTTCACCATGTTCTTTATGATGGCTGGGTTGAATTCATTTAATACCGCTATGTCTTTTATGTGTTGTTGTTCTTTCAAAAATTCCTCCTTACTCAGTGGGACGTTGTATAGCCGGTGAATTAGACTTCTAAAGGCAGCTAGTTGATGTGAAACTGGGTTGTATTCATTTTTCTTTATGTAATTATCTATGTGTGTGGGCTTCCTGTATATTCCAAAATCTACACCATGACGATTTCTAGTTATCTTGAGGTCCAAAAAGGGTAGGGTGTTGTCTCTTTCTACTTCCATAGTAAATTGGATGTGATTATCTTGCAGGTTTAGTAATTTTAGAGAATCTTCTCTAAGTTTTTTCCGGAATGATAGCAAAAATATCATCAACATATCTCTGCCAAAATTTATAAATCTGTGGAAAGGCCTTTACTATGTGTGTTTCAAAATAGCTCATGTATAGGTCTGCTAAAATAGGCGAAAGTGGGCTCCCCATAGCTAATCCTTTTGATTGTCTGTAGAATTGTTGGTTAAACATGAAGTAATTATTCCTTATGCATAAATCTGTAAGATTGATAATGTCATCTATTTCTCTGGGGTCCGTTGTAGTCTGGGATAGCCATTTTTTGAGGAATGTATTTATGAAGAAGTGCTGTTACAGTGTTAGAAGATAGACGTGCCGTTACTGTCAGTTGATACACAACTATCTATTTACCATAAACTTCGGTTAAAATGCCTCAATGGAGATGATAGAACAAACAATATGCCTAAGATAAGAGTGCAAAATGAGTCCGATTTTATTAACGAGATAATAGACAAGGTTAAAGAAGGAAATCAGCATTGTCCGGTAATAGCAAACAAGAAATTCCTGGACTGCTATATGCGGATGACTTAATGGTAGGATCTATAACGGTAGTAGGATTGCAGAAGGTAATAAATGAAATCCAGAAATTCTGTTAAAAGTGGGGAATGAAAATAAACAGAAATAAGTCGACAAACATGGTTTTCAAGAAGGAATCTAAACTAAAAAAGATGAAAATTGCGTCCTAAATGGAAAAAGGGTAGAAGTGAGATTGAATAACAATGGAAAGTGGGGAGCTCACAGGAGAAAAATTGAAGCAAAAGAAGATCGGCAATGAAGGGATAAGAATATGTAAATATAAGCTAGAAATGACAACCAAGTGGTTATAAAGAATGTATGAGGCACTAGTTGAGTCCAAAATGTTGCATGCAGTGGAGATCTGGGGGGTGGGGGGGGGGGGCGCAGAGGAAAACAAAACGTTGCACCAAAATAATTGTCACCCTGGTGGTAGGCTCGCGAAGCCGATGAAAAATGATGGCCGATCGTTACCGGAAGTGAGAGACAGTTGAGGGTAGTTGTTGGAAAAATAAACAGTTTGAGGTTAGCTAGCATAATGTAATGTTGAACAGTGTATTTCGAGGAGAATAAAGTGTAGTTTTTGTATTTTGTAACCTCGTTTTATCATTTCACGAACCCACAAAGTCACAACTGGTGTCAGGAAGCGGGACAACAACATCACCGAACATTATGGCCATGGAATCGGTATTGGAAATGGTTTTGCAGAAGATGAACGAATTAACAGCGAAGTCGGAAGCTGCAAATAACAACTTGGCCGCGAAGATGAACGAGTTAACAACAAAAACAGAAGCGGCAAATAACAACCTGGCCGCAGAGTTGAAAGAAATAAAGACCGAATTGACCACAGAAATGAAGGCAGCGAACGACAGTCTGGCCACGGAAATGAAGTAGGCAAACGAGGTCCTCGCCGCCAAATTTGAGGAACAGTTGGCCGGCGTGAGGGATGACGTGACGGAGCTGGGCAAGCGGATGGGCCAAGTGGACGAGCGCGTCGAGGACCTGGCGAACCGCTTCAATGACCTAGAGGAAAAGGCCGACAATAACGCCAAGTCCCTGAACGCCATGGTGGAGGACGTCGTCGGCAGGAGACTGAAGGATTTGAAGGCTCACGCACCGGGACACGACACAACCAGCTTAATGTTCGGTCGAGAGTTACGCCTCCCTTGTGACTTGGCTTTTGGAAGCCCTCCGGAGGCGAAGCAGCCCGTGACCGAGTATGTGGAGAACCTGGTGGACCACCTCCACGACATGCACGAGATGGCTCGCCAGAACATCCAGAAGGCGAGCGACCGCATGAAAACCCGGTACGACAGGCAAGCCAACAGCCAAGGGTTCCAGCAAGGTGACCTGGTCTGGTTGTACCGCCCGACCCGGACCAAGGGACGCTGCCCGAAGCTTCAGCAGCCATGGCAAGGACCGTACCGTGTGATGATGAGGATTAACGACGTGGTCTACCGCATCCAGAAGGTGCCCCGAGGGAAGATGTTGGTGGTACACCTGGATCGCCTGGCACGCTACGAAGGCGCAGTTCGGGACGACCAGCCTTGAGGAGGGAGCAGTGTCACCCTGGCGGTAGAATCCGAGATGAATCCAAGATGAAAAATGATGGCCGATCGTTACCGGAAGTGAGAGACAGTTGAGGGTAGTTGTTGGAAAAATAAACAGTTTGAGGTTAGCTAGCATAATGTAATGTTGAA
Organism: Mantis religiosa; assembly: GCA_030765055.1. NCBI lineage: Eukaryota > Metazoa > Arthropoda > Insecta > Mantodea > Mantidae > Mantis > Mantis religiosa. The sequence goes on from CM060947.1 coordinate 36,909,213, forward strand.
CAGTGTATTTCGAGGAGAATAAAGTGCAGTTTTTGTATTTTGTAACCTCGTTTTATCATTTCACGAACCCACAAAGTCACATTACAGAAGGTTTTGTAAAGAGCTACTAGGCTTACCAAGAGCAGCACCTAGGGAATCAGCTTTAGTAGAATTAGGAAAGACAAGAAGAAATGCAATAATAATGGAAATAATAATAACATTTTGGAATAGCTGCTTGGCCATAGAACAAGCTGAAATTATGAAAGTATGCATGAGACAACAACAAAAATTAGAGAAGTCAAATAGCTGGTGGGCAGAGATGGGAGGAATTATGGAAAAATAGGAATGGGAGGAGATATATGGAGGATAGAGGAAAGCAATGCAAGCGATGTGGGTAAATTAGTAAAATACAGAATAGGAGATACAGAAAGACAGGAAATATGGTGAAGTCTAGAAAATATGAAGTCATTACAATTCTACAAATAAATAAAAGGAAATTGGGGACGAGAAGCATATGAAGATTACTGCAATAGACAAGAGAGGAAAGGGTTAGCTTGGATGAGAACAGGAACAATATATCTAAGAGGGATAAGAGGCAGGGAAAAGGGAATTTGTGAATTGTGTGGGGGAAAGAAAAGCATAGAACACTATGTAACAGAAATCGAGGTGGTTGCAATGTGGAGAAAAAAGATTTTCGAGGAAGAGTGGGAAAAGGTAGAGAAGAGGATAACAGCTATAAAAATGTTAACTGGAAAGGAGGAGGAGAAGAAGGTGAGAAGTATTGGTGAGTTTTTGCAGAAAGTAAAAGAAAAATGGGCAAGAAATGTAAAGAATAAAAGAAAGGAAGATGAGGGGGAAGAAAGGGGCTAATTAAGTAACAAGGAGACATGGAGGTTAAGAGCTACCTGGCAGAGCAGAAGACCAGGGTGTCATGTAAACCAAGGTAGCAACAAGATCAAGACAAATAAACGTAAAGAATATAAGAAAGGAAGATGAGGGGGAACAAAGGAACTAATTAAGTAACAAGGAAACATGGAGGTTAAGAGCTACATGACAGAGCAGAAGACCAGGGTGTCATGTAAGCCAAAATAGCAACAAGATCAAGACAAATAAATGTAAATAATATAAGAAAGGAAGATGAGGGGGAAGAAAGGAACTAATTAAGTAACAAGGAAACATGGAGGTTAAGAGCTACATGACAGAGCAGAAGACCAGGATATCATGTAAGTCAAGGTAGCAACCAGGTAGAGACAAATAAATGTAAAGAATATAAGAGAGAAAGACGAGGGTGAGGAAAGGGGCTAATTAAGTAACAAGGAAACATGGAGGCTAAGAGCTACCTGGCAGAGCCGAACACCAGGAGGTCATGTAAGCCAAGGTAGCAAAAAGGTAAAGACAAATAAATGTAAAGAATATAAGAAAGGAAGATGAGGGGGAACAAAGTAACTAATTAAGTAACAAGGAAACATGGAGGTTAAGAACTACATGACAGAGCAGAAGACCAGGGTGTCATGTAAGCCAAAATAGCAACAAGATCAAGACAAATAAATGTAAATAATATAAGAAAGGAAGATGAGGGGGAAGAAAGGAACTAATTAAGTAACAAGGAAACATGGAGGTTAAGAGCTACATGACAGAGCAGAAGACCAGGATATCATGTAAGTCAAGGTAGCAACCAGATAGAGACAAATAAATGTAAAGAATATAAGAAAGGAAGATAAGGGGTAAGAAAGGGGCTAATTAAAAAACAAGGAGACATGGAGGTTAAGAGCTACCTGACACAGCAGAAGACCAGGGTGTCATGTAAGCCAAGGTAACAACAAAGTAAAGACAAATAAATGTAAAGGAGAAAGGAAGATGTGGGGGAAGAAAGGGACTGATTAAGTAACAAGGAGGTATGGAGGTTAAGAGCTACCTGGCACAGCAGAAGACCAAGGGGTTATGTAAGTCAAGGTAGCAACAAGATCAAGACAAATAAATGTAAAGAATATAAGAAAGGAAGATGAGGGGTAAGAAAGGGACTAATTAAGTAACAAGGACACATGGAGGTTAAGAGCTATCTGGCAGAGCAGAAGACCAATGTGCCATGAAAGTCAAGGTAGCAACAAGGTAAAGACAAATAAATGTAAAGGAGAAAGGAAGATGAGGGGGAAGAAAGGGACTGATTAAGTAACAAGGAGGTATGGGGGTTAAGAGCTACCTGGCACAGCAGAAGACCAAGGGGTTATGTAAGTCAAGGTAGCAACAAGATCAAGACAAATAAATGTAAAGAATATAAGAAAGGAAGATGATGGGTAAGAAAGGGACTAATTAAGTAACAAGGAGACATGGAGGTTAAGAGCTATCTGGCAGAGTAGAAGACCAATGTGCCATGAAAGTCAAGGTAGCAACAAGGTAAAGACAAATAAATGTAAAGGAGAAAGGAAGATGAGGGGGAATAAAGGGACCAATTAAGTAACAAGGAGGTATGGAGGTTAAGAGCTACCTGGCAGAGCAGAGGACCAATGTACCATGAAAGTCAAGGTAGCAACAAGGTAAACACAAATAAATGTAAACGAGAAAGGAAGATGAGGGGGAAGAAAGGGACTGATTAAGTAGCAAGGAGACATGGATGTTCTGAGCTATCTGGCAGAGCAGAAGACCAATGTGCCATGAAAGTCGGTAGCAACAAGGTAAAGACAAATAAATGTAAAGGAGAAAGCAAGATGAGGGGGAAGAAAGGGACTAATTAAGTAACAAGGAGGTATGGAGGTTAAGAGCTACCTGGCAGAGCAGAAGACCAATGTGCCATGAAAGTCAAGGTAGCAACAAGGTAAAGACAGATCAATGTAAAGAATATAAGAAAGGAAGATGAGGGGTAAGAATGGGACTAATTAAGTAACAAGGAGACATGGAGGTTAAGAGCTATCTGGCAGAGCAGAAGACCAATGTGCCATGAAAGTCGGTAGCAACAAGGTAAAGACAGATAAATGTAAAGAATATAAGAAAGGAAGATGAGGGGTAAGAATGGGACTAATTAAGTAACAAGGAGACATGGAGGTTAAGAGCTATCTGGCAGAGCAGAAGACCAATGTGCCATGAAAGTCGGTAGCAACAAGGTAAAGACAAATAAATGTAAAGGAGAAAGGAAGATGAGGGGGAAGAAAGGGACCAATTAAGTAACAAGGAGGTATGGAGGTTAAGAGCTACCTGGCAGAGCAGAAGACCAATGTGCCATGAAAGTCAAGGTAGCAACAAGGTAAAGACAAATAAATGTAAAGGAGAAAGGAACATGAGGGGGAAGAAAGGGATTGATTAAGTAACAAGGAGGTATGGGGGTTAAGAGCTACCTGGCACAGCAGAAGACCAAGGGGTTATGTAAGTCAAGGTAGCAACAAGGTAAAGACAAATAAATGTAAAGAATATAAGAAAGGATGATGATGGGTAAGAAAGGGACTAATTAAGTAACAAGGAGGTATGGAGGTTAGGAGCTATCTGGCAGAGCAGGGGACCAATGTGCCATGAAAGTCAAGGTAGCAACAAGGTAAAGACAAATAAATGTAAACGAGAAAGGAAGATGGGGGGGGGGAAGAAAGGGACTGATTAAGTAACAAGGAGACATGGAGGTTAAGAGCTATCTGGCAGAGCAGAAGACCAATGTGCCATGAAAGTCGGTAGCAACAAGGTAAAGACAGATAAATGTAAAGAATATAAGAAAGGAAGATGAGGGGTAAGAATGGGACTAATTAAGTAACAAGGAGACATGGAGGTTAAGAGCTATCTGGCAGAGCAGAAGACCAATGTGCCATGAAAGTCGGTAGCAACAAGGTAAAGACAAATAAATGTAAAGGAGAAAGGAAGATGAGGGGGAAGAAAGGGACCAATTAAGTAACAAGGAGGTATGGAGGTTAAGAGCTACCTGGCAGAGCAGAAGACCAATGTGCCATGAAAGTCAAGGTAGCAACAAGGTAAAGACAAATAAATGTAAAGGAGAAAGGAAGATGAGGGGGAAGAAAGGGACTGATTAAGTAACAAGGAGGTATGGGGGTTAAGAGCTACCTGGCACAGCAGAAGACCAAGGGGTTATGTAGGTCAAGGTAGCAACAAGGTAAAGACAAATAAATGTAAAGAATATAAGAAAGGATGATGATGGGTAAGAAAGGGACTAATTAAGTAACAAGGAGACATGGAGGTTAGGAGCTATCTGGCAGAGCAGAAGACCAATGTGCCATGAAAGTCAAGGTAGCAACAAGGTAAAGACAAATAAATGTAAAGGAGAAAGGAAGATGAGGGGGAAGAAAGGGACCAATTAAGTAACAAGGAGGTATGGAGGTTAAGAGCTACCTGGCAGAGCAGGGGACCAATGTGCCATGAAAGTCAAGGTAGCAACAAGGTAAAGACAAATAAATGTAAACGAGAAAGGAAGATGGGGGGGAAGAAAGGGACTGATTAAGTAACAAGGAGACATGGAGGTTAAGAGCTATCTGGCAGAGCAGAAGACCAATGTCCCATGAAAGTCGGTAGCAACAAGGGAAAGACAAATAAATGTAAAGGAGAAAGGAAGATGAGGGGGTAAAAAGGACTAATTAAGTAAACAGGAGACATGGAGGTTAAGAGCTATCTGGCAGAGCAGAAGACCAATGTGCCATGAAAGTCAAGGTAGCAACAAGGTAAAGACAAATAAATGTAAAGGAGAAAGGAAGATGAGGGGTAAGAAAGGGACTAATTAAGTAACAAGGAGGTATGGATGTTAAGAGCTACCTGGCAGAGCAGAAGACCAATGTGCCATGAAAGTCAAGGTAGCAACAAGGTAAAGACAAATAAATGTAAAGGAGAAAGGAAGATGAGGGGGAAGAAAGGGACTAATTAAGTAACAAGGAGGTATGGAGGTTAAGAGCTACCTGGCCGAGCAGAAGACCAATGTGCCATGAAAGTCAAGGTAGCAACAAGGTAAAGACAAATAAATGTAAAGGAGAAAGGAAGATGAGGGGGAAGAAAGGGACTAATTAAGTAACAAGGAGACATGAAGGTTAAGAGCTATCTGGCAGAGCAGAAGACCAATGTGCCATGAAAGTCAAGGTGGCAACAAGGTAAAGACAAATAAATGTAAAGGAGAAAGAAAGATGAGGGGGAAGAAAGGGACTAATTAAGTAACAAGGAGTTATGGAGGTTAAGAGCTACCTGGCAGGGCAGAAGACTAGGGTGTCATGTAAGCCAAAGTAGCAATCAGGTAAATACAAATAAATGTAAAGAATACAAGAATGAAAGATGAGGGGGGGAAAGGGGTTAATTAAGTAAAAAGGAGACATGGAGTTTAAGAGCTACCTGGAAGAGCAGAAGACCAGGGTGTCATGTAAGCCAAAGTAGGAACAAGGTGAATACAAATAAATGTAAATAATATAAGGAAGATGAGGGGGAAGAAAGGGGCTAATTAAGTAACAAGGAGACATGGAGGTTAAGAGCTACATAACAGAGCAGAAGACCAGGGTGTCATGTAAGCCTAGGTAGCAACAAGGTATAGACAAATAAATGTAAAGGAGAAAGGAAGATGAGGGGGAAGAAAGGGGCTAATTAATTAACAAGGAGGCATGTAGGATAAGAGCTACCTAGCAGAGCAGAAAACCAATGTGCCATGAAGGTCAAGGTAGCAACAAGGTAAAGACAAATAAATGTAAAGGAGAAAGGAAGATGAGGGGGAAGAAAGGGACTAATTAAGTAACAAGGAGGTATGGAGGTTAAGAGCTACCTGGCCGAGCAGAAGACCAATGTGCTATGAAAGTCAAGGTAGCAAAAAGGTAAAGACAAATAAATGTAAAGGAGAAAGGAAGATGAGGGGGAAGAAAGGGACTAATTAAGTAACAAGGAGACATGAAGGTTAAGAGCTATCTGGCAGAGCAGAAGACCAATGTGCCATGAAAGTCAAGGTGGCAACAAGGTAAAGACAACTAAATGTAAAGGAGAAAGGAAGATGAGGGGGAAGAAAGGGACTAATTAAGTAACAAGGAAACATGTAGGTTAAGAGCTACCTGGCAGGGCAGAAGACTAGAGTGTCATGTAAGCCAAAGTAGCAATCAGGTAAATACAAATAAATGTAAAGAATATAAGAATGAAAGATGAGGGGGGAAAGGGGTTAATTAAGTAAAAAGGAGACATGGAGTTTAAGAGCTACCTGGAAGAGCAGAAGACCAGGGTGTCATGTAAGCCAAAGTAGCAACAAGGTAAATACAAATAAATGTAAATAATATAAGGAAGATGAGGGGGAAGAAAGGGGCTAATTAAGTAACAAGGAGACATGGAGGTTAAGAGCTACCTGACAGAGCAGAAGACCAGGGTGTCATGTAAGCCTAGGTAGCAACAAGGTATAGACAAATAAATGTAAAGGAGAAAGGAAGATGAGGGGGAAGAAAGGGGCTAATTAATTAACAAGGAGGCATGTAGGATAAGAGCTACCTAGCAGAGCAGAAAACCAGGATGTCATATAAATCACGGTAGCAACGAGATAAAGACAAATAAATGTAAAGAATATAAGAAAGTAAGAAGAGGGGGAACAAAGGGGCTAATTAAGTAACAAGGAAACATGGAGGTTAAGAGCTACCTGACAGAGCTGAAGACCAGGGTGTCATGTAAATCAAGGTAACAACAAAATAAAGAGAAATAAATGGAAAGAACATAAGAAAGGAAGAGGAGGGGGAAGAAAGGGGCTAATTAACTAACAAGGAGACATGGAGGTTAAGAGCTACCTGGCAGAGCCGAACACCAGGAGGTCATGTATGCCAAGGTAGCAAAAAGGTAAAGACAAATAAATGTAAAGAATATAAGGAAGGAAGATGAGGGGAAGAAAGGGACTAATTAAGTAACAAGGAGACAAGGAGGTTAAGAGCTACCTGTCAGAGCAGAGGACCAGGGTGTCATGTAAGTCAAGGTAGCAACAAGGTAAATACAAATAAATGTAAAGAATATAAGAAAGGAAGATGAGGGGGAAGAAAGGGGCTAATTAAGTAACAAGGAGCTATGGAGGTTAAGTGCTACCTGATAGGTCAGTAGACCAGGGTGTCCTGTAATCCAAGGTAGCAACAAGGTAAAGACAAATATATGTGAAGAATATAAGGAAGGAAGAGGAGGGGGAAGAAAACTAATTAAGTAACAAGGAGACATGGAGGTTAAGAGCTACCTGGCAGAGCATAGCACCAGGGGGTCATGTAAATCATGGTAGCAACAGGGTATAGACAAATAAATGTAAAGAATATAAGAAAGGAAGAGGAGGGGTAAGAAAACTAATTAAGTAACTAAGAGACATGAAGGTTAAGAGCTACCTGGCAAAGCAGAGGACCAGGGGGTCATGTAGGCCAAGGTAGCAATAAGGTAAAGACAAATAAATGTAGCCTAAAGTTGTAAAATATTAAGTTTTGTAATATGCGCAATAAATAATCCATCAATTCTAAAATAATTTACAACAAAACCAACAACTGAACATTTGGCTGTCCTAAAGTTCATCACCATGGATACGGACCTGACCTAGCAGTTTGCAATTTGTTTTGGTTTGCTAAAATTAAAGATAAAATACGTGGAATTGAATTTTCGACACCAGATGAGGTGGTAGAGCATTATAAAGTCTTCAGGAAAATTGGTTTAACTAACGAAAACTGTATGAGTGCTAAGGGGGAATATGAAAAGCAATAAAAGTTGAAAATCACGGAAAAGCGCAGAATTCTGAACGGGTCCCTGGAGATGTGCTTTTGTTTTTCTACCTTAAATACATTTAATGTTTTTCGAGATGTTAATGCTCTGAGCACGTAATGTGGCAGCACCTGTTCAACTCTAGGCAGGCATTTAGCTGCAATTAAAAGCAATGTTGTGTCATTCTGGTATGTCCTTTGCCGTAATTAGCCGAAATACTGTATCCTTGACAAAATTCTAGTCCTTAATTTCCATTCTCCTTCCTCCTTAACCACAATGACAACAAAACACTCATTGAAATAAATGTATATATTTTTTTACTGTGCCCTTAGAAGACATTTTTCTTTCGGTGACAAAAGAAACACAAAAGTTCTCGGGTTGCCCAGTAGATGGACGTTAATGCAGTGGAGCTACAAAAGCATCGACTTCCTGAGATTAATTGTGCTGTTTTCTTTTTCCTCAGAAAACAACGTTTTGTCACTCACTTTCTCTGGACACACTGGGAATATCCTTTTGTCTGCTTTATGCTCTTTTTTTTCCTCATTCTTCTGTTTGAACCACTTCCCTAGTATTGCTTGAGGTTATATATTTCGGGACTTCGAAGACAGACAAAAAAAGACAAAGGAAAGAAATGGAGAGAAAGTTTTTGGGAAGGATCATAATGACATCCCAGAGCGGCGGGCAGTGCTGAATTGAAACAAACGGTACCGACTGTCTCCAGGGGTCTGCGCCCCGGCTATTTCTTATTCACTCACTGCGGCAAAAATCTCATTCCAGCAGGCTTTCTATATTTACTTCCAGTGCTCTATGTATTTCTCTTAGTTCTTATTTTGGCGGATTTCAACTTCTCCTCCTACTGGTCTGTCGTATTTCATTTGTTAACTGATCCGTACTCTGACAGAAGACAAGTGCTTTCTTGCTATCTTCAACTGTTTTGCGAGAGAGATATTTGTTGGCATGAATCTTTACCCAGAGTTGAACTGGAGTATACGTATATTACTGCAGAAAACAGCGTTTTCATATTATTCTTTTATTTTTCTTTACGAGAAAGAAATAATAAAGTATCATCTCTCATTATAGTTGAAAAATAAAGGAGTTAAAACCTAAACAAAGGCTCTACAATATGGTTAACTCTTATTTGGCTGTAAAAATTAGATTAAAATGTCAATATTCCCTACCAATCCCAAAGAAAGTGGAACATTCGTACCGAAAATTCTTAGTGCCAGAGAAATAAGAGCTATACAAGATGAAAAACACAAATCTAAACGTAGATTTCTTTTAATAGCAACTTTTAAGTATATATACCTAGCATAGCCTGCCCCCGTAACGTGGTGGTAGCGTGTCTGCCATTATTTCAAGAAGTTCCGAGTTCAAAAACTCGATAAGGGAAAAGGCATCTGGATAACGGGATTTCCGGAATGTTCCATTATATTAAAAATGAATGATAACCCTAAGCTCTATGTATCCTGTACTCATTTGAACATCATTTCATTCATCGTCTGATATGACTTAATGTTGGAGGTTTTCTCTTATCCTGAAAGATGAATGTCTGGTAACTCTAAGCTCTATGTACCCTGTACTCACTTGAACATCATTTCATTCATCGTCCGATATGACTTAACGTTGGAGGTTTCCCTTATCCTGAAATATGAATGTCTGGTAACTCTAACCTCTATGTACCCTGTACTCATTTGAACATCATTTCATTCATCGTCCGATATGACTTAACGTTGGAGGTTTTCCCTTATCCTGAAAGATGAATGTCTGGTAACTCTAAGCTCTATGTACCCTGTACTCATTTAAACATCATTTCATTCATCGTCTGTTATGACTTAACGTAGGAGGTTTTCCCTTATCCTGAAAGATGAATGTCTGGTAACTCTAAGCTCTATGTACCCTGTACTCATTTAAACATCATTTCATTTATCGTCTGTTATGACTTAACGTAGGAGGTTTTCCCTTATCCTGAAAGATGAATGTCTGGTAACTCTAAGCTCTATGTACCCTGTACTCATTTGAACATCATTTCATTCATCGTCCGATATGACTTAACGTTGGAGGTTTCCCTTATCCTGAAAGATGAATGTCTGGTAACTCTAAGCTCTATGTACCCTGTACTCATTTAAACATCATTTCGTTTATCGTCTGTTATGACTTAACGTAGGAGGTTTTCCCTTATCCTGAAAGATGAATGTCTGGTAACTCTAAGCTCTATGTACCCTGTACTCATTTGAACATCATTTCATACGTCGTCCGATATGACTTAACGTTGGAGGTTTTCCCTTATCCTGAAATATGAATGTCTGGTAACTCTAAGCTCTATGTAACCTGTACTCATTTGAACATCATTTCATTCATCGTCCGATATAACTTAAGTTGGAGGTTTTCCCTTATCCTGAAATATGAGTGTCTGGTAACTCTAAGCTCTATGTACCCTGTACTCATTTGAACATCATTTCATTCATCGTCCGATATGACTTAACGTTGGAGGTTTCCCTTATTCTGAAAGATGAATGTCTGGTAACTCTAAGCTCTATGTACCCTGTACTCATTTGAACATCATTTCATACGTCGTCCGATATGACTTAACGTTGGAGGTTTCCCTTATTCTGAAAGATGAATGTCTGGTAACTCTAAGCTCTATGTACCCTGTACTCATTTGAACATCATTTCATTCATCGTCCGATATGACTTAACGTTGGAGGTTTTCTCTTATCCTGAAAGATGAATGTCTGGTAACTCTAAGCTCTATGTACCCTGTACTTATTTGAACATCATTTCATTCATCGTCCGATATGACTTAACGTTGGAGGTTTTCTCTTACCCTGAAAGATGAATGTCTGGTAACTCTAAGCTCTATGTACCCTGTACTCATTAGAACATCATTTCATTCATTGTCCGATATGACTTAACGTTCGAGGTTATCTGTTATCCTGAAAGATGAATGTCTGGTAAGTCTAAGCTTATTTGTACATTATTTCATTCGTGGCCCGATGTTTTTCATCTTTGGAGGATGTAAATTTGAAGAAAATCCTCATTTTGACTTAGGTGCACCTGGTCGGTGTATTACTTAGATGTTTTCAACTTAAGTTTTGTTTTTTATCCATTTTAGTCCAAATATTTAGGGTCGTGTTTTGAAAAATGAAGAATTTCTGGTAATCTTTCACGTACAGGATAATCTTTGGTAATCTATCTTACATAACACAAACTGTTTTTGAAGACGCACCAGTTTGACTCACTGAGCCGTAGGTGGAGATTCCAAACAATGTAATAAACGGGCACTGTGTTTGTAATCGATTTTCCAACAGTGTAACCATCTTGTCGGCGTAAACTAACATTGTAAATCATGGTTTATGAGGATTACACGCACGAAGATTACATTAAAGCATTTCTGGCCAGAGTTTCGACACAAAGCAGAGGCCTATATAATTCCATTTCCCACCTTAATGCCTTCTCTGGTATATTCGTTGCCTGCCTTGCACGAGAACGTCCACTACCTTAAAACTTGGAAGGTATAGCTGTTTCACACTTTAGAAAATTACGTAAAGGACTTGAATTATTGACGATTAATACTAATGTGACATCAATAATTATCATTTCGGAGTCACACCTCAACACCACTCGTAAATAAAAGCTAGTGAATTTCGCGGTTCATCTGTTGACAGTTACTCACTGAAGTTTCAGCCATTTTTGACGCTCATTTGTTATGTAACAGTCGTTTGAGTGAGTTGATGTGAGTGTTTTTATGAAATGTACAAAATCAAGTATTGAGCTGTCATTAAATATTTGTTTCTGAAAGACAATACGCCTACGCAAATCAAAGATGAGTTGGATTCTGTGTATGTGGATCCTGCACTATCATTTACCACACTGACATATTGAACAGCTGAATTTAAACGTGGCCGTAAGAGCTTGGGAGAGGATGAACGTTCGGGGCGTCCAAAAACAGCAACTACATCGCCTAAGTTCACAAAATAGTGCTAGATGACCACCGAATTAAAGTGAGAGAGATAGCAGAGGCTATGAACTTGTCAAAAGAACGTGTTGATCACATATTAAGTCAACATTTAGTCATGAGAAAGCTGTCCGCACGTTGGGTGCCGCGTTTGCTCACGTTAGACCAAAAACGGGTTCCAATGAACATTTCCAACGCTTTGTTGGCGCATTTCAGGCGCAGAAAATTCGAGTTTTGCCGCCGGTTAATTGCTGTATAGGAAACTTGGATACACCATTATATTGTCACCCAATTATCGGGAAGCACAACAAACGACAGCTGAGAAGGGACCAGAGGCCGCGCCACACCCACTCATTTGTCTCCTTTCACTAACTGAAGGGATGATTAGGAGAGGAATTGCGGGCCACTGAGCCGTCTCTTTACCCTCCCCCTAGGTTCTCGAACGTGCGGGTTGTTTCGTCTAATCTGGAAACTTCTAGATTGGCCAGCTGACCCTATATAAGTAACACGTCGGGTCTGCGTACGTGTGTCGGAGGAGTTTACGTAATCGCGAGTGCAAGTGGAATTGTATCGGACGAACTGGTGAATCGTAATTGTGTGCATTACTTAATTCTGTGTAATTGGCAAGTGTTCAACTGTAAGTCGGTGGAAATAAAGAACAATTGGACTTTTCATTTCACGAACCCACAAAGTCACAATATGCCCGAAACAAAAATACAGTCCAAATAGTGGAGTTCAAACGGGTAACGTGCTCCAAAACAAGCTAAAACTGTTTTTAGGATGGTAAAGTGATGGCGACTGTTTTCTGGGATAGAGATGGAGTTACCTTAATTAATTATTATCAGAAAGGAAAAATCATTACAGAAGCATACTACACATTATTACTTAACAAGCTGAAGGCAGAACTTGCTGAAAAACGACCACATTTGCAGAAAAAGAAAATCCTGTTTCACTTAGACAACACACCGTCTGATACCTCAGCGGTTGCACTGGCGAAAATCCGCGAATTACGGTTTGAACTACTTGACTCACCAGATCTAGCCGCAAGCGACTTTTTTTTGTTTCCTCATCTGAATTATTCTTCTGTCAGGTTGATTTCATCAACCCAAAGTCACAATATTGACATGCTTTGGTTATTGAAAGTTATATCAGCAGATCAGCAGAAGAAACGGGTCACTCAGGTTAACCTGTGTGGGAGTTTTTTTCGCCACAGCACCTAGCCGCCTAGTGCGACTTTATCTGGGCGGTAATAGAAGTCTTTTGTTTGTCTCAAGCGTTTGTGTCTGGGCATAGGTTTCTCTGATCTGTTGGATTTAAGCCGCTGAGGCTGGCGCCTGCGGTATGTATCCCCAAGGCTGCCTTCACCTTGGCTCCCCGCTTGAAGGAGGTCAGAGTGCAGGCAGCACGATCAGAGGGGGTAGAAAACTTTGTGAAGGGTAGAGATTCCAGACCGATGTCTGGTCCTGGTGTTTTTGGAAAGATGGAGAGAAATATTCATAGTCCAATAGCCCATGGCATCCTTCGGGAGTCTGTATCTCCTCCTGATAGGACCATACCAGGATGTGCAACGTTTTTTCCGTCGCCAGCTGCTATCTGCTTGGCAGCAATCCTGGACAGCTTTAGAAGGCACACAACTCCGGGCTATAAAGGAGAGCGTACAACCCTGGCCAACTTCCTGCAGGGATAACCGGCGAGCCGAGGTGATACTCACCCGGCTGAGAATTGGACACAAACGAGTGACTCATGGCCATCTGTTAAGAGGGGAACCGGCCCCTGTGTGTGCTCCATGTGCAGTACGCCTCACTGTGCGGCACGTATTGCTTGATTGCCCGCAGTACGCCCGCGTTCGCCAGTCTTTGGGCTTGGGGAATAACTTGCACGGTGTTTTAGGTGACGACCCAGTGGCCGTGGACAAGGCACTGCGGTTTGTTTTTAAAATTGGTTTTAATAAACAAGTCTGACTTGTATTTTATATTTATTAATTTTAGAGCTTTTAAATTATTTTGACTGGGATGAGTTTTTATGTACTTTTAATAGTTGAATGTTTTTATTTTATTTTATTTTACCTTTTTAGCTTGATTAGCGAGAACTCTCTTTTATCATATCCACTATGTATGGGATTTGGAAATATTCATGTAGGATATGAGATGAGAATCTGCGACCAATATCGTAGATCATCCTTAATGCCCGGTTCTGCACGTACTGCAATCTGGGGACGGTGGTCGGAGCCGCCAATCCCCAGATCTCTCACCCGTACAGAATCATCGATGGAATAATCGCCTGATAAAGGCTGCTCTTTAAGGTCTGTGGGCATTTTTTATTTAAAGATGGGGAATAACTGTCTGAGTGCAGAAATGTCCAAGTCCGGTCTTGGTACTGACGTGAGGAATGAAGTTTAGCCCGCGATCAAGCAGGACATCCAGGTATTTGGCTGAGGTAACTCATAGGACTTTCCTCTGCCGCAGCCTTAGTGATACCGTTTGTCGCCAGCGTCGGACCTTAGCCAGTAGAAGAGCTGAGCTCTTTCCTGGACTAATTGCCATCTTCTACATCTCACTCCAGCGGCCGATCGCTCCGAGCTGTCGTAACAGCGGCGGTAAGCAGAACTTGACGTTTTTATTTCGTGTCATAATTATAACATCGTCCACATACTGGCACGAATCTGCCTGTACTTCTGTGGGAAAGTCAGATATGTAGGCCGCGAAGAGCAGTGGTGGTAGAACACTACCCTCCGGGACTCCCGCGGCTATGGCTCTGACGCTGGAAAGCTTTCCTTCCACTCTCACCCTGAACGTGCGATCCCTGAGGAAACTGCTGATCAGCGTGAGATAGGGAGGAGGGATGTTAACTTCCTTGAGCTTGTACAGAAGACCCTGATGGCAAGTGGTGGCAGAGATCTTTCCTACCTCCAACAGCAACGCGATGGTTTCGAGGTTCTACTGGAAACCCAGGGTTACCCTTTGAACAAGTCGCAGCAACTGCAAGGTCGTGGAGTGCCCCCGCCGTAAACCGAACTAATGATCCGGGAGCAGTTACGTGCCCTCAAAAAGAGGTGTCAGGCGGGCTAGGAGCAGTCGCTCGAATGCTGATTGTACGGAAGTTATAGAGAAAGACCGGATCTTTGCCGGGTTCAAGAAGCACACCATCCTCGCCCCCTTCCAGAAGATCGGGAAGTGGCGCAGGTGGAAGCAAGCATTGAATATCCTCGTCAAATGGATACTGGCCCTCTTGGGAAGGTGCTAGAGTTTTCAATATATGACATCTCCTGCGCCACCCTGTAGAAGGCACGTCATTTCCGAACTTTACACTCCACTCGTACACTTTCTGCAGCGACAGACATGTATCACCATACCGGACCTTCATTCATGTATCACGTAACCGTGCTCAGCAATTTTGTGTCAGCACTGCCAACATACAGAACAAAAGCGCTATGATACACATCCTTAATCACACTTTTAGCTTTGCTTTGATATGTAACTAGCCAATTATCGAACAGATAAGATCAGATGGAACTCTGTAGAGGTCACTATCGATGGCAATGACCTCATAAGGCGATTTCCACATTTTGTCAATGTCTTCGATGTTCATTTGAATGGAAACCCGAGAGCAGTTTCATTTTAATTTGCCGTAAAACAGGCAGGAGGTGAAATCGATAGCTGAGAGTCAACACACTAACAAATGAACAGCGAAATGCGGCGCGCTTAATTAAGGCGGCTTCACAAGAACGCAAATGTTCCGAATAGTCGTAAAACTGGCGCACCCATTTATACGTGACCTTGATCCAAACGACTTCAGCTGATTAAAAAAAAATCCGAAAAAATACCATATGCAAAACTTACATGCCCTTCTCTCCTCTTGTGCAAGCATTCATTGATGTATTTACCTTATCCAAATGAAGATAAACTTTACCTTACTGTAGCAACAAAGGCATAGAGTAAACTTTAAGCGATACTCAAATGTTCTGGTCCTTATGTGACGTCTCTGAAACTCCACTGTACAAATGTTGTACAGTAAGTCATTTACAAGATACAAACACAATAAGATAATGTTTATCTTGAAGTAGATTGAGCAATAAGTGTTTATACAAGAGTAGAGAGAGTCATGTATACATCACATAACGACCAAAACATTTGACTATCACTTAAAGTCTACTGTATTCCCTTGTAACTACAATAAAATAATGTTTATCTTGAAGTAGATTGAGCAATAAGTGTTTGTACAAGAGTAGAGAAAGTCATGTGTACATCACATAACGACCAAAACATTTGACTATCACTTAAAGTCTACTGTATTCCCTTGTAACTACAATAAAATAATGTTTATCTTGAAGTAGGTAGAGCAATAAGTGTTTGTACAAGAGTAGAGAAAGTCATGTGTACATCACATAGCGACCAAAACATCTGACTATCACTTAAAGTCTACTGTATTCCCTTGTAACTAAAATAAGATAATGTTTATCTTGAAGTAGATAGAGCAATAAGTGTTTGTACAAGAGTAGAGAAATTCATGTATACATCACATAGCGACCAAAACATCTGAGTATCACTTAAAGTCTACTGTATTCCCTTGTAACTACAATAAGATAATGTTTATCTTGAAGTAGATAGAGCAATAAGTGTTTGTACAAGAGTAGAGAAATTCATGTATACATCACATAGCGACCAAAACATCTGAGTATCACTTAAAGTCTACTGTATTCCCTTGTAACTACAATAAGATAATGTTTATCTTGTAGTAGATAGAGCAATAAGTGTTTGTACAAGAGTAGAGAAATTCATGTATACATCACATAGCGACCAAAACATTTGACTATCACTTAAAGTCTACTGTATTCCCTTGTAACTACAATAAGATAATGTTTATCTTGAAGTACATAGAGCAATAAGTGTTTGTACAAGAGTAGAGAAATTCATGTATACATCACATAACGACCAAAACATCTGAGTATCACTTAAAGTCTACTGTATTCCCTTGTAACTACAATAAGATAATGTTTATCTTGAAGTAGATAGAGCAATAAGTGTTTGTACAAGAGTAGAGAAATTCATGTATACATCATGTAACGAACGAAACACTTGACTACCACTTAAAGTCCACTGTATTCCCTTGTAACTATAATAAGATAATGTTTATCTTGAAGTAGGTAGAGCAATAAGTGTTTGTACAAGAGTAGAGAAAGCCATTTGGGTCAAGAACCTAAGTTTTCTCATCTTCGTTTTGGTATACAGAATTGTAGGTTGGCTAAGTTTTAGTTTATTTTTCCACTCGTAGATTTAGGTATCCAAAATGTATTCACTTAGGACGTGAGAAAATTAAGTTTCTTTTTTTCGCAACATAATTTCCCATCAGCACTGACAAGCGTGTTCGTTCACTCCGGTCTCTTGAGCCGGATATGACCGTACCGCATAATTTACTGTTTACTTTTGCATACAGATCGAGATTTTGACACTCGCTGGTGGTCATTTCGCAGAAACCTGTAGTCGATAATGAGCGCGATGACGTCACCAAATAGCCAGCCACACCCAGTGTACACAACCGCGATGATACCCTGGAGCATCGAGATGGAGATATGAGTTCCAAGAACTGGACACAGGTGTTCCCTTAATTATCTAACTGGCCGTGAGATGCACAGCTGACAATAAGTATATCCATGCGTACTTTAGTAGGCTGGTATCAAGGACAGCCTCCTTTCAACTAGTCAGCACCCCGTCCTACTGTACGTCTTCATCCAGGCGAGCCAATTTCTGTCTTCTCTTGTAGTCTTCTGTCCCATGACCATTACAGCGACCAACGAAATCGACTACCTCAAATAATTAATTACCCTTCCAAACATTTGCCTAGTGGAAACACCAGAAAACACCCACTTTATGTATCCGGGGCTCATCTGAATATCATTTCATTCATTGTCCGATATGACTTAACGTTGGAGGTTTTCTCTTATCCTGAAAGATGAATGTCTGGTAACTCTAAACTCTATGCACCCTGTACTCATTTGAACATCATTTCATTCAACGTCCGATATGACTTAACGTTGGAGGTTTTCTCTTATCTTGAAAGATGAATATCTGGTAACTCTAAGCTCTATGTACCTGTACTCATTTGAACATCATTTCATTCAACGTCCGATATGACTTAACGTTGGAGGTTTTCTCTTATCTTGAAAGATGAATATCTGGTAACTCTAAGCTCTATGTACCTGTACTCATTTGAACATCATTTCAATCATCGTCCGATATGACTTAACGCTGGAGGTTTTCTCTTATCTTGAAAGATGAATATCTGGTAACTCTAAGCTCTATCTACCCTGTACTCATTTGAACATCATTTCATTCAACGTCCGATATGACTTAACGTTGGAGGTTTTCTCTTATCCTGAAAGTTGAATGTCTGTTAACTCTAAGCTCTATGTACCCTGTACTCATTTGAACATCATTTCATTCACCGTCCGATATGACTTAACGTTGGAGATTTTCTCTTAACCTGAAAGATGAATGTTTGGTAACTCTAAGCTCCATGTACCCTGTACTCATTTGAACATCATTTTATTCATCGTCCGATATAACTTAACTTTGGAGGTTTTCTCTTATCTTGAAAGATGAATGTCTGGTAACTCTAAGCTCTATATGCCCTGTACTTATTTGAACATCATTTCATTTATCGTCCAATATGACTTAACGTTGGAGATTTTCTCTTAACCTGAAAGATGAATGTCTGGTAACTCTAATCTCTATGTACCCTGTACTCATTTGAACATCATTTCATTATTCGTCCGATATGACTTAACGTTGGAGGTTTTCCCTTATCCTGAAAGATGAATGTTTGGTAACTCAAAGCTCTATGTACCCTGTACTCATTTGAACATGATTTCAATCATCGTCCGATATGACTTAACGTTGGAGGTTTTCTCTTATACTGAAAGATGAATGTCTGGAAACTCTAAGCTCTATGTACCCTGTACTCATTTGAACATCATTTCAATCATCGTCCGATATGACTTAACGTTGGAGGTTTTCTCTTATCCTGAAAGATGAATGTCTGGTAACTCTAAGCTCTATGTACCCTGTACTCATTTGAACATCATTTCATTCAACGTCTGATATGACTTAACGTTGGAGGTTTTCTCTTATCCTGAAAGATGAATGTCAGGTAAACCTAAACTCTATGCACCCTGTGCTCATTTGAACATCGTTTCATTCATCGTCCGATATGACTTAACGTTGGAGGTTTTCCCTTATCTTGAAAGATGAATGTCAGGTAAACCTAAACTCTATGTACCCTGTACTCATTTGAACATCGTTTCATTCATCGTCCGATATGACTTAACGTTGGAGGTTTTCCCTTATCTTGAAAGATGAATGTCAGGTAAACCTAAACTCTATGCACCCTGTACTCATTTGAACATCGTTTCATTCATCGTCCGATATGACTTAACGTTGGAGGTTTTCTCTTATCTTGAAAGATGAATGTCTGGTAACTCTAAGCTCTATGTACCCTGTACTCATTTGAACATCATTTCATTCATCGTCCGATATGACTTAACGTTGGAGGTTTTCTCTTATCCTGAAAGATGAATATCTGGTAACTCTAAGCTCTATGTACCCTGTACTCATTTGAACATCATTTCATTCATCGTCCGATATGACTTAACGTTGGAGGTTTTCTCTTATCCTGAAAGATGAATGTCTGGTAACTCTAAACTCTATGTACCCTGTACTCATTTGAACATTATTTCAATCATCGTCCGATATGACTTAACGTTGGAGGTTTTCTCTTATCTTGAAAGATGAATATCTGGTAACTCTAAGCTCTATGTACCCTGTACTCATTTGAACATCATTTCATTCATCGTCCGATATGACTTAACGTTGGAGGTTTTCTCTTATCCTGAAAGATGAATGACTGGTAACTCTAAACTCTATGTACCCTGTACTCATTTGAACATCATTTCATTCATCGTCCGATATGACTTAACGTTGGAGGTTTTCTCTTATCCTGAAAGATGAATGTCTGGTAACTCTAAACTCTATGTACCCTGTACTCATTTGAACATCATTTCAATCATCGTCCGATATGACTTAACGTTGGAGGTTTTCTCTTATCTTGAAAGATGAATATCTGGTAACTCTAAGCTCTATGTACCCTGTACTCATTTGAACATCATTTCATTCATCGCCCGATATGACTTAACGTTGGAGGTTTTCTCTTATCCTGAAAGATGAATGTCTGGTAACTCTAAGCTCTATGTACCCTGTACTCATTTGAACATCATTTCATTCATCGTCCGATATGACTTAACGTTGGAGGTTTTCTCTTATCTTGAAAGATGAATATCTGGTAACTCTAAGCTCTATGTACCCTGTACTCATTTGAACATCATTTCATTCATCGTCCGATATGACTTAACGTTGGAGGTTTTCTCTTATCCTGAAAGATGAATGTCTGGTAACTCTAAACTCTATGCACCCTGTACTCATTTGAACATCATTTCATTCAACGTCCGATATGACTTAACGTTGGAGGTTTTCTCTTATCTTGAAAGATGAATATCTGGTAAATCTAAGCTCTATCTACCCTGTACTCATTTGAACATCATTTCATTCATCGTCCGATATGACTTAACGTTGGAGGTTTTCTCTTATCCTGAAAGATGGATGTCTGGTAACTCTAAACTCTATGCACCCTGTACTCATTTGAACATCATTTCATTCAACGTCCGATATGACTTAACGTTGGAGGTTTTCTCTTATCTTGAAAGATGAATATCTGGTAACTCTAAGCTCTATGTACCTGTACTCATTTGAACATCATTTCAATCATCGTCCGATATGACTTAACGCTGGAGGTTTTCTCTTATCTTGAAAGATGAATATCTGGTAACTCTAAGCTCTATCTACCCTGTACTCATTTGAACATCATTTCATTCAACGTCCGATATGACTTAACGTTGGAGGTTTTCTCTTATCCTGAAAGTTGAATGTCTGTTAACTCTAAGCTCTATGTACCCTGTACTCATTTGAACATCATTTCATTCACCGTCCGATATGACTTAACGTTGGAGATTTTCTCTTAACCTGAAAGATGAATGTTTGGTAACTCTAAGCTCTATGTACCTGTACTCATTTGAACATCATTTCATTCATCGTCCGATATGACTTAACGCTGGAGGTTTTCTCTTATCCTGAAAGATGAATGTCTGGTAACTCTAAGCTCTATGTACCCTGTACTCATTTGAACATCATTTCATTCATCGTCCGATATGACTTAACGCTGGAGGTTTTCTCTTATCTTGAAAGATGAATATCTGGTAACTCTAAGCTCTATCTACCCTGTACTCATTTGAACATCATTTCATTCATCGTCCGATATGACTTAACGTTGGAGATTTTCTCTTAACCTGAAAGATGAATGTTTGGTAACTCTAAGCTCTATGTACCCTGTACTCATTTGAACATCATTTCATTCATCGTCCGATATGACTTAACTTTGGAGGTTTTCTCTTATCTTGAAAGATGAATGTCTGGTAACTCTAAGCTCTATATGCCCTGTACTTATTTGAACATCATTTCATTCATCGTCCGATATGACTTAACGTTGGAGATTTTCTCTTAACCTGAAAGATGAATGTCTAGTAACTCTAAGCTCTATGTACCCTGTACTCATTAGACTATGAATTCGTTAAAACTCTGGGCTGTAGTGATAGTAAACAAGCTATTAACTCACTTCATTGTCATGATAAACAAGGAAGTATAAACTGTTTGGCATATTTAATTCAGGTTGTCTTGGTGGAGAGTGTACGTTTTGTCCCTGACTCCCCTAAGGGCAGCTTCGGATGGTTTTATTATAAAAGCGTTCGCCAAACAAGAAGTTGAATGAGAACAGGTTAAGGGTACTCGTGGATATTGGATATAAAGTTTCTTGGTATTAGTTCTCGCAAGTTTCTGGTCTGGACCAAATCTATTGATTTGTTGGAATGAGAAGCTGATTCTTGTCATTGAAATAAAGAACGAAATTGGATATGTTAGTAGCGAGGCTGAATCTCCGCTCACCATTTGGTGCTTAACTATAGTAGTAGTTCCTCTGTCTATTTCTATAACTCTCCTCTATATGATCCTCTCTCTACCTCCCTTCAGCTCTGCCTCTTTCCTCTAAGTTTGTTTTCTCTCTTTTTCTGTATTTATGGTCTTTCTCTCCCCTCCTTTAATGCCTCTCCTGTATTACATCTCACAACATCTCTCACCTCTCTGCGTCTCGTTTTGTCTCTCTACCGCTTTCCCAATGTCTCTCTCATACATCCCGTTCTTCCTACCTCTACAGGTTGTTTCAAAACGAATATAGCCGTTTCGTACTTTATAACTTAACTAGTCTGAATTTCGGTGTCGCAGCTTCGAAGTTCTGTTACGTAGTGTTATCAGTAGTAGATTTGTTATTGTTCTCTTTGCCTTATCATAACAGTTTACTTTTGTGCTTAGCCAAATTAAACAGTAATTTTAAGTAATAAATATCTCAAACAGATCCAACATTGGCATCACAAACTTCTGTAAATAGTATATACAGCATTAAATATTACATTATTTTGTGATTAGGCAGTGCAGGAATCACTGTTGTGCGAACCTCAAAAGTTGTTATTAGGACGTGCCAGCCACGAAAACAAAAGCATTACTCCTTGCTCTTTATCAGTGACCCTAGCCTACCTTTCAGGTAATGAGACAAATGACAGTTACTTGTGAAAAAGTCGACTAATAACTCGGACAGTTGAAGGTTGCTCTACACATTCCGTCCTAACAGAGAGGATTTTGCGCGTAATGACGAGAGCTGTTCAGAAAAGAATGATCATAATTTTTTTACCGTCATAATTCTCCGCACTAAAATTCAAACTTATTATATTCTGTTAGCATAATGTGAAAAAAACACGCCGTACGTCTGCATGCAATTAAATTAAAGTTGATGTTAGAGGAAGATCAGGAGTTTCTTTCAAACGTAATCACTGCTGATGAATCTTGGCTACATCATTTTGATCCTGAGAGCAAACAGCAAGGCTCAGTGTGGAAATCTCCTTCAACATCAACCTGCATGCGAATGTCCTTTTGTTCGGGAATCAACAGTCTTGGAACCCATCGCGCACAAACACGTCTCATGTGTAATGTTTCTGTCACCAACGTGTGGGTGGCACAAAATGAATTGTTCAGTATTTCAGAAAGTGATGTCAAGGTAATTCGTCGATGCTCTCTCACAATGGCAGCAGCAGTGTTGATGTTTTCTTCCGTAAGAGCAGTAACTGGAGCACCGATTCCACCTTCCTTTGAAATTGACTGGCTCCCCTCTTTAAACATTTTAAACCACCTTCGAGCTGTGCTGTAGGGAAGAACAGACTCTCCTTGGGCCTCCTGTAACATTGTATAGGCCTCAACTGAAGATTTGTTGAGAAGAAAGCAGAATTTCAAAGACACATATTGTTCCTCGCGTGTTACCCCCACTGCAGGGGTAGGCGATACTGAACAGGTCTGAACTTGCCTGGATCTTACAGGCGAGAACCAGGAGTACCGACAATGAAACTACTACGGCGTGTTTGTTTCACATTAAGCTAACCGAATATAATGACTTTGAATTACACTGCGTAAAATTTGGACAGTAAAAAAATTAAGCTCATTATTTATTGAACAGCCCTGGTATAATAATTTTTCATAATTTCTACCGTTGATGAATGTTGTAACTTTCCCTAGCTATTTGTCAATAACAACTATAACCACATAATAAATGTGACTGCCACAGAGAGCGAAATCTCTGCCTTACAAAGTCGATATTCACTTAGAGCGCCTCATGCTGTCACAAAAGTTGGACGTGATACATCCCGCATTTTCTCTTTTCATATCAGCCTTACAACAGAGGTTTTAAACCATGGCGCTGTCCGTAAAGTTTGGCCAGAGGTGCTGTAATGAAAGTAGCTGTCATGGTTGCATAACTCCGAGGCGAAGGAATAAAACACGTATGCTATGTGACAGCGTCCAATATCCTGATATGCAAAGTAAAGTTTCTGGGTCACGTGGAGATACGAAGCAAACACGGGAAGCCACCGGGGAATAATCCAAACACGTCCAACGTGTTATCTATTGCCTAACGGTCAACATCGGCAAAGGCACTTTAGGACACCAAGATACATTTGTTTTGATAGCTAAATTATTTTACATCCTCTCTACGGACTCGTCATGTGCCCAGTCCACTACCACTTAAGGCAAAGCACTTAGTTCAATATTTGTGTTTCTTTAATACATTATTACAACTCCTACACTATATAAAGTGTCCTTCACTTTAACTTCTTCCAACTTTAGTCATATCGTACTAAGAATTGGGACTGGAATTTGTGTCTATGCGTCGTTAATTTATCTTCGTCTTCATCAGCCGCTCGGGTGCAATTTGGGACAGGATTTCTATGTTGGACGCACAATTCTTTCTCTTCTCGTGTGAGCTTTTCGGCTATCTATTTCCTCTGGTCACCAGTTGTAGCATCTTATTCTAAGTAAGAGTCATGAGACATCTGTGTTTCAAGCGTGATTCGGAATAAAGAAGTCAAATTCTGTAACTGGCTATATTTATACAGATTCAAATTATAACTTAAAATGTTCCTGATCTAGTACCAATATTCATCACACTCCACCATTACAACACAAATCTCTCTCTTTAAAAACGAGATTATTGATTTATTTCTTACTATTCAAAACTTTTATCTTCTCCGCGTCATTTTTCCACCACGAAGCCAGATTATTGATTTACGTAACTATCGTTACTTCTCTCTTAATTTTGTGATTGGCAGATCCAATGGTACGTCACCACATTACGTCATATTACGTCATACCATTACTACTTCGGCCAATCACACAACTACATATATTTTTATAAATTCATAATCCCTTCATAATTCCTCCGAACATCACCTAAAAATAATGTTACAAAATCAAATGATATTCAAATGAGTAGAGGGCACAGAGAGCTTAGAGTTAGCCGATATTTACCTCTCAGAATAATGAAAAACCTCCAACGTTAGGTCGTATCGGACCATGAATGGAATAATTACAAAAGAGTACAGGGTACATAGAGCTTTGAGTTACTAGACATTCATCTTTCAGAATAACAGAAAACCTCCAACGTTAAGTCATATCGGACGATGAATGAAATGATGTTTAAATGAGTACAGGGTACATAGTGCTTTGAGTTACTAGACATTCATCTTTCAGAATAACAGAAAACCTCCAACGTTAAGTCATATCGGACGATGAATGAAATGATGTTTTAATGAGTACAAGGTACATAGAGCTTTGAGTTACGAGACATTCATCTTTCAGAATAACAGAAAGCCTTCAACGTTTACTCATATCGGACGATGAATGAAATGATTTTCAAATGAGTACAGGATACATAGCGCTTAGGCTTACCAGAAATGCTTCTTTCAGGATAAGAGAAAAGCTCCCTTACCGAGATTAGAACCGAGACCTCTGAAACGTAGCACTTTACCCCGCGTCAAGTGTTTGTTGAGTACATTTTGTTACTGTGATGTTATATCAAGTGTATTGTAATAAGTTAGAGTTAGGGAGACCTACTGCTGATTTAGTACGTACATTTAACTGTAAACTTTACATAAAAATACAATAACCCACCACGAACTAAGAGACAAAACCATGAATTGTGTTACAAAGAAGCGTTTATCGGATGTCTAACAGTCTAGGTGTGCCACGTGTCAAATGTTTGTTGAGTACGTTTTGTTACTGTGATGTTATATCAAGTGTATTCTGATAAGTTAGAGTTAGGGAGACGTACTGCCGATTTGGTACGTGCATTTAACTGTAAACTTTATATAAAGATACAATAACCCACCACGAACAAAGAGACAAAACCATGATTTGTGTTACAAAGAAGCGTTTATCGGATGTCTAACAGTCTAGGTGTACCGCGTGTCAAGTGTTTGTTGAGTACATTTTGTTACTGTGATGTTATATCAAGTGTATTTTGATAAGTTAGAGTTAGGGAGACCTACTGCCGATATGGTACGTACATTTAACTGTAAACTTTATATAAAGGTAGCTCGGTTGTATAAGTTTTTACTTTGTAACGATAAGGTATGATGAAGTTTATTTGAATATGTTTCATATTTTTAAGCACACGCCACTGTCACAGCTGCTGCTGTCGTTCGGTTAATGATGCATCTCTTATGTCCAATTACGTGACACACTATTACGTTGGAACAAAATATCTATTTGTCATCCTGCTGCAAATGTGGTGTGTTATTACAGTTTCAAATTTTACTGACCGCTATTTCCATTCGTCTCGTTGCTGAACAGTGAACGGGCTTCTTTTGTTTTGTTTGTTGCAATGGAATATCGTTAGGTATCTGTGTAATTTTAAATAAAGATATACAATTTCTGACTGTCTACTCTAGGGTATAAATAACAGAATATGCCTTCCCTGAATGCATCCTGCAGTTGCAAAGAAAAGAGGATATCAAAGACAGCACGGCGATCAAAACATTTGAATATCACTTAATCTACTGTATTCCCTTGTAGCTACAATAAGATAATATTAATCTTGAAGTAGATAGAGCAATAAGTGTTTGTACAAGAGTAGAGAAAGTCATGTGTACATCACGTATCGACCAAAACATTTGACTATCACTTAAAGTCTACTGTATTCCCTTCTAACTACAATAAGGTAATGTTTAGCTTGAAGTAGATAGAGCAATAAGTGTTTGTACAAAAGTAGAGAAACTCATGTATACATCACATAACGACCAAAACATTTGACTATCACTTAAAGTCTACTGTATTCCCTTGTAACTACAATAAGATAATGTTTATCTTGAGGTAGATAGAGCAATAAGTGTTTGTACAAGGGTAGAGAAAGACATGTATACATTACATAACGACCAAAACATTTGACTATCACTTAAAGTCTACTGTATTCCCTTGTACCTACAATAAGATAATGTTTATCTTGAAGTAGATAGAGCAATAAGTGTTTGTACAAGAGTAGAGAAAGTCATGTGTACATCACATAACGACCAAAACATTTGACTATCACTTAATGTCTACTGTATTCCCTTGTAGCTACAATAAGATAATGTTTATCTTGAAGTAGATAGAGCAATAAGTGTTTGTACAAGGGTAGAGAAAGTCATGTATACATCACATAATGACCAAAACATTTGACTATCACTTAAAATCTACTGTATTCCCTTGTAACTACAATAAGATAATGTTTATCTTGAAGTAGATAGAGCAATAAGTGTTTGTACAAGAGTAGAGAAAGTCATGTATACATCACGTAACGACCAAATCATTTGACTATCACTTAAAATCTACTGTATTCCCTTGTAACTACAACAAGATAATGTTTATCTTGAATTAGATAGAGCAATAAGTGTTTGTACAAGAGCAGAGAAAGTCATGTATACATCACATAATGACCAAAACATTTGACTATCACTTAAAATCTACTGCATTCCCTTGTAACTACAATAAGATAATGTTTATCTTGAAGTAGATAGAGCAATAAGTGTTTGTACAAGAGCAGAGAAAGTCATGTATACATCACATAATGACCAAAACATTTGACTATCACTTAAAATCTACTGTATTCCCTTGTAACTACAATAAGATAATGTTTATCTTGAAGTAGATAGAGCAATAAGTGTTTGTACAAGAGCAGAGAAAGTCATGTATACATCACATAATGACCAAAACATTTGACTATCACTTAAAATCTACTGTATTCCCTTGTAACTACAACAAGATAATGTTTATCTTGAAGTAGATAGAGCAATAAGTGTTTGTACAAGAGCAGAGAAAGTCATGTATACATCACATAATGACCAAAACATTTGACTATCACTTAAAATCTACTGTATTCCCTTGTAACTACAATAAGATAATGTTTATCTTGAAGTAGATAGAGCAATAAGTGTTTGTACAAGAGTAGAGAAAGTCATGTATACATCACGTAACGACCAAAACATTTGACTATCACTTAAAGTCTACTGTATTCCCTAGTAACTACAACAAGATAATGTTTATCTTGAAGTAGATAGAGCAATAAGTGTTTGTACAAGAGCAGAGAAAGTCATGTATACATCACATAACGACCAAAACATTTGACTATCACTTAAAATCTACTGTATTCCCTTGTAACTACAATAAGGTAATGTTTATCTTGAAGTAGATAGTGCAATAAGTGTTTGTACAAGAGCAAAGAAAGTCATGTGTACATCACATAACGACCAAAGCATTTGACTATCACTTAAAGTCTACTGTATTCCCTTGTAACTACAATAAGGTAATGTTTATCTTGAAGTAGATAGAGCAATAAGTGTTTGTACAAGAGTAGAGAAGGTAATGTTGCTGATTATATTCTAATACAGTGTATATAGCTGAAATAGTAGTGGTAAGAGAGGATTAAACAAATGGTAAACTGAAAATTACGAGTTGCCTGAAGTTGACGGTGGAGTGGGAATGTCCAGTGTTGGAGACTCAGGGCTCACGCAAGACACCCATTAGCGCGAAATGTCGCGAAGAGGGAGCCACATTGATTTATTAGAGCTGGTTTTTTCGTGTACTGGGCAATTAACGGAAGAGTAAATAAGACACGAATCTTGGAGCCTATTGGTGATTTACGACCTCCCGACTTGGCTTCCAAACATTACGATGACAAATTAGGTGCCGTTAAATCATTTGTTCTCAATTCTTAAGTGTTTCTTTTGACCATAAATCTGTTCGCTTAAATTACATTTATTTTAATACCTTTTTTTGCAAATTTTCACACCTGTTGGAGGTTTTATTGTGTATCATTGCATTTGTCACTCTCTTGTTATCTGTCTTAACGTAAGGTAGAGATCATAAACTCAGTTGTTTATACACAAATATAACAACTTCTAACTTAAAACTTCACTTATCTTATAAGAAATAATGATACTTTTCTTATAAATTGTCCGGGGCCGCGACTTCATGTAAAACCGCGATTTACATATTCCGCCGGAAACAAAAAAGCTGCCGTCATCTTTACGAACGCTGGATGTTAATATGTGTTTGTTAGTACTACCAAAATGTGAAAATAAAACAAATTTAAAAACAGAATCGAATGCCGCTATTTCAAAATTCACTACGTGATATTTGTTTTTTTAAAATAAATATATTTTCCGAAACCATTAAAACTATCGGACAATTTAATTGTTTTACTAATTTAATTTCTGGATTTATTTCATGGATAAATGACCAATAATAATCTGCTACGGCCGATTATACTTATTATTACGAAAATGTTCTTTCATTCTGGTTTCTACGTGGGCAGTTCAATAAAGAATGTTCATAATTTTCTACGGTCATAAATTTTTGCACTAAAAGTCAACCTTATTATATTCTGTTAGCTTAATGTGAGACAAACACTCCGTAGTAGTTTTATTGTTGGTACTTCTGGTTCCCGGCAATGAGAACCAGGCAAGTTCAGACATGTTCAGTATCGCCTACCGCTGTAATGGAGGTAACATGTAGTTAAAGTTAATGTTAGAGGAAGATCCGGAGTTTCTCTTTTTTATAATTTTTTATTGATCGATCAGCAGTACAATGCTTTACAGATCAGAGTGAAAACAAGGTAACAGTACAATAAATTGAAGAACAATAACACTCAGGGGTAGGCTAACAGGCCGCCCCCTAACTACATTAAGTTAGAACTCCAATAATACTCTCTGAGAAATTATGTCAATATTGAAGATATAAGACAGACATCAAGCACTAGAATCACTCGAATCAGATGTATCACTTAGAAGCAGGTCTTGTGGTAGTCTCCTCTTCAAGCGTGAGGGCTGGCGCGTGCGGACGCCGATGTTATAATGTACAGCTCCTGGAACTTCTTGCAGCGTGGAAAAGAAACGACGAGCGATCCTGCGAATGTAGTCGTGAAGAGGTAACAGTCCTAGTTCGTGATGGAGCTGCTGATTACGGAGGAACCATGGAGCGTTGCTAGCGATGCGCATGAAGGTGTTCTGTATGACCTGAAGACGACGCAGATGACGTGTGTGTGCGGCCCCCCACACTTGGCAGGCATATGTAATAAGCGGACGAACGAGTGATTTGTAGAGTAACAATGAAGACTGTAGGCCGAGGCTGGAACGGCGATGCAACAGAGGTGAGAGTTTTGAAAGTCGCGCGGAGGCCAGTGATATAAGACGATCGATATGAGCACGCCAGGTCAGTCGAGAGTCCAAAAGCACTCCAAGTTATTTAACGGGAGTTGTAGTGGGGAGCCAAGGGACATTGTTCCTGTAGAGACACAGCGGAGTAAGCTGAGTATATCGGCGAAGAGTGAAGATTTTAGCTTCAGTTTTCTGAGGGTTCAATGAGATCCGCCAAGTGCTGAACCAATGAGTTAGGCGATCTAAAGAGAGCTGTACTACTTGTTGTGCGTGCAGGAGATTAACATGAGAATAATATAGTACTGTGTCATCAGCGTAAAGAACTGAAGAAGTCGGCGCTAAGTCAGGAATATCAGAAATGTATATATTAAATAGAGTCGGGGCGAAGATAGAACCCTGTGGGACACCTGCGGTAATATTACGTGGGGATGAAAGCCGTAGTTTCTATCAAACGTAATCACTCTGATGGAACTTGGCTACATCATTTTGATCCTGAGAGCAAACAGCAAAGCTCAGAGTAAAAATTCCCTTCATCACCAACCACCCAAAAAAAACCAAAGTGGTTACTTCTGCTGGGAAAGCTATGGTCCTCTCAATCTTTGATATTCATGGAATGGTTTATCAGCATGTTGTACCAGCACACACATCAGTAACTGGACAATACTACAGGGATGTCCTGAAAACATTGGAGGTCCATATCAGTCGCAAAAGACCACAATTTCCGTAAAGCAGGCTGGATACTGCACAACGATAATGCGCGGCCACATATTACCAATGTTGTTGCTGAATATCTTGCAAAAATCAACGTGAAGGGCATCGCTCATCCTCCCTATAGTCCGGATTCAGCCCCATGTGACTTTTTTTGTATTCCCTTACTTGAAGAAACGCCTTCGTGGGAGGCATTATGCATCATCAGAAGCAGTGGTGAAGGCTGCGGAGGCGATTTTAAATGATCTCTCAAAAATGGTTTCCAGCATGTCTTTGAAGACTGACAGAAACGCTGGGACAAGTGCATCGCATTCAGGGGAGACTATTTTGAGAAGGACCATCAAAATTATGAGGATGAGTAAAGGCATGTTGTCATAAAAAATGTGACCATTCTTTATTGAACAGCCCTCATAAATTACGTTAGGTATAAACAAACTGATATATTGGCCGTAGCAGATCATTTTTCGCCATATAACCGTGAAATAAATTCAGAAGTTAAATTATTAAAACAACTAAATATTCCGATAGAGTTAATGGTTTGGGAAGAGATATTTATTTTAAAAACAAACATGGCGTGATGAATTTTGAAATACCGGCAGTCGATTCTGTTTTTAAAATTTTTTTATTTTCAGATTTTGGTAGTACTAACAAGAACATATTAACATCTAGCGTTTGTAACTATGGCGACAGCTTTGTTGTTTTCGGCTGAGTATGTGTAAAAGTTTTACATGAAACCGCGATCCCGGACAATTTGTAAGAAAAGTATCATAATTTGTAATGCGATATGTGAAGTTTTAATAAACGAGGGCTGTTCAATGACAGCGTACCTTCACTCGTCCTCATAATTTTGATGGCCCTTCTCAAAATAGTCTCCCCTGAATGCGATGCACTTGTCCCAGCGTTTCTGCCAGTCTTCAAAGACATGCTGGAAACCATTTTTGAGAGATCCTTCAAAAACGCCGCCGCAGCCTTCACCACTGCTTTAATGATGGATAATGCCTCCCACGAAAGCGTTTCTTCAAGTTAGGGAATAGAAAATAGTCACATGGGGCTGAATCTGGACTATAGGGAGGGTGAGGGATGCACTTCACGTTGATTTTTGCAAGATATTCAGCAACAAAATTGGCAATATGCAGCCGCGCATTATCATGGTGCAGCATCCAGCCTGCTTCACGGAAATGTGGTCCTTTGCGTCTGATATGGACTTACAATGTTTTCAGGACATCCCTGTAGTATTATCCAGTTACTGATGTGTGTGCAGGTACAACATGCTGATAAACCATTCCATGAATGTCAAAGAATGAGATGACCATAACTTTCCCAGCAGAAGCAACCACTTTTGCTTTTTGGGGGTTGGTGATGAAGGAGATTTCTACACTGAGATTTGCTGATTGCTCTCAGGATCAAAATGATGTAGCCAAGTTTCATCAGCAGAGATTACGTTTGAAAGAAACTCCGGATGTTTCTCTAACATCAACTTTAACTGCATGTTAGCTACATTACAGCAGTAGGCGGTACTGAACATGTCTGAACTTGCCTAGTTCTCACAGGCGGGAACCAGGAGCACCAACAATGAAACTACTACGGTGTGTTTGTTTCACATTAAGCTAACAGAATATAATAAGATTGAATTTTAGTACGAAAAGTTTTGACCGTAAAAAAATTATGATCGTTCTTTATTGAACGGGACTCGTACAAATTGTTATATTTGTATATATTTGTTTGGTTCACTGTTAATAGCTTCATGTTTTACGTATTTATCAGTTATTTTAGTTCCCATATAAGTGATATGCTGTACTGACATTATTATACTGCATATCAATTGTTTATTTTCTTGTAGTTACTAGGGAAATGGGAGTACAGTTGACTTTAGGTGATAGTCAAATGTTTTAAACAGCAGGTCCCATTGTGGTGGCTTTGAGACTACAGCTACTTTGCATGTTCAAGAGTTAGAAGGTTCGTTAACGATTTCCCATTTGAGGAAGGCGTTTGAAAGTGCTTAAACTTACCAGTTAGGTGAAGTTTATTCAAAATGAAGTTGTTTTAGTGTCTTTGCAGAAATGTTTTTAATGTTAAGTCCTCCAACGTTAAGTCATATCGGACGTTGAATGAAATGGGTCAAATGATGCTCAAATGTGTGCAGGGTCCATGGAGCTTAGAGCTACCCGACATTCGTCTGTAAGGACAAGGGAAGACTCCGGAAAAAACTTATTCAGGTAACTCACATTGACTCAGGTTTGAACTCGGGACCTCTTCAACGTGAGGAAAATACGCTATCCTCTACGCTACCGAGGCAGGCTTCCAGAAGATACAAGGTGAAAATTGCATTTTCTTTAAACATACACTTTAATGGAAACCTTTGGAGACATCTTCTTAAGGAAGAAACGTTTTGGAAGGAAAGTTTTGGGGGAATTTTCCTTTTCCTTTTGTGTGTGTTGAAGAAACCAATTCGAAGACAATCTTTTGTTTTTGGTTTGAATACTTGTACCTTCAACACAGTTTAGGCCATTTTGTCTCTTTCGGCTCCAAAGCCTTGCTCCTTCCATCTTTTCTTCGAGCTTCCTAGGATTCTTCATCCTTGTAGTTGGTAATTATCAGAGCTACGAATTTCGTACCGCTCGCCGTTCTCTCTGCAGGTTGCGTCCGACGGTTTCCCGGCATCCAAAGAAGTCATAGTTAAGAAACGCACAGAGCAGAGATATTGAAACCGGTAGCCTTAAGATGCCTTAAGAGACATTCGTAAATGCACATATATTTAGATCATTATGTACATGGTACATACGGGTTTGTCTCTAGCAGAAGAGAC
This sequence comes from Mantis religiosa, assembly GCA_030765055.1. Classification (NCBI taxonomy): domain Eukaryota; kingdom Metazoa; phylum Arthropoda; class Insecta; order Mantodea; family Mantidae; genus Mantis; species Mantis religiosa. The sequence goes on from CM060947.1 coordinate 36,942,486, forward strand.
GAGACGTCCAGGTTTACCTGGACGGAGTGTTTGCTACCCAGCACCTAGCCGCTTATTGCGTCTTTATCTGGGCAGTATAGAAGAGTCATCATTTGTCTCAGGCGGTTGTTTTCGGCAGTGGACTTACCTAGCCTTGTGCGCGCAGTCGCCCCGTGGGGGTTATGCGCCCAGTGCTGGCTGCGCTCTTCCGCCTGCCTGGGAGGCATCTGAGCACAGTCCGCTTAACAGGCTAGAGGGAAAGGAACAGTGTTTAGGTATTGGACTTACCAAGCCCATTTCTGGGCTTGGGGGGTTGGAGCCAGGGGAATGTGACCCTGTTAAATTCTAGTTACCCAAGGCATCTTTTGGTAACCGGTAGCTCGATCGGCGGCGTGGAGCCCTGTGGTCGTAACGGCCAAGGGTGTTCACCAGTATGTTTGGATGGGAGTTCAGCTTATCGTAGATGGTGCAGGATCTCTCCCGCACCACGTTCACGATGTACGGGACCCCGGAGTAGGTATGAAGGATGTGGGACGGGAATATACGCCCGGTATCGTAGATCATGCGCAGTGCCCTGTTCTGGACGCGCTGTAGTCTGCGAATAGTGGTCGGAGCCGCTGATCCCCAGACTTCGCAGCCTTACAGAATAAGGGGCGATATAATCGCCCGATACAGGCGTAGTTTGAGGTGCGTTGGCATGGTGGATTTGAGAATTGTGTATAGCTGCGTTAGCACTGCATGCCCTTGTCCGGCTTTGACCCGGACGTGAGGTGCGTAGGTGAGACCACGATCGAGGTGGACGCCAAGGTATTTGGCAGTGGGAACCCAAGGGATTTACCTCCGCCTCAACCTCAGCGACCAATCCGGTCGCCCAGCTCGGACCTTAGCCAGGATAAGAGCAGAGCTCTTCTCGGGGCTAATGGCCACCCTCCACTTCTCACTCCAACGGCCAATGGCTCGGAGCTGGTGCTGCAGCGGAGGATGACAATATCTTAGGTTTTTGTTACGTGCCATTATGAGGACGTCGTCAGCATATTGGCACGTAACAGTCTGTGGTTCTAAGGGGAAATCAAACATGTAGGCCGCAAAGAGTAACGGGGACAGTACACTGCCTTCCGGGACTCCTGCGGCTATGGGTCTGATAGATGACAACCGTCCTTACACTCTCACCCTGAACGTGTGGTCTCTGAGGAAACTACTAATCAGGGCGAGATAGGGAGGAGGCACTTTGGCCTCCCTCAGTTTGTACAGTAGGCCTTGGTGCCAGGTTGTGGCAAAGGCTTTCTCTACGTCTAGCAGCACCGCGACTGTCTTGAGGTTTTCCTGGAATCCTAGGGCTGTCCTCTCGGCCAGGCGCAGTAGCTGCAGGGTCCTGGAGTGTCCATGACGAAAACCAAACTGGTGATCGGGTAGGAGCTGCCTTTCCTCGAAAAGAGGGGTCAGGCGGGATAGGAGCAACCGCTCAAATAGTTTTGAGACAGTTGAGAGAAGACTTATGGATCGGTAGCTAGACGGAAAGACCGGATTCTTGCCGGGCTTCAGGATGCACATCACTCTCGCCTCCTTCCAGCAAGCCGGAAAGTGGCGGAGGTGGAGGCACGCATTGAAGATCCGCGACAAGTGGATGACGGCCCTTTTGGGAAGGTGCTGGAGAATGAGAGCACTAACGCCATCATGTCCAGGGGATTTGTTGGGTTTCAATTTGCGGATTTCAGCAATCACCGCCCTTGGGGTGACTATTGGGATGTGGATCGCCTCATGGCGTCGCTTTGGCTCCTCATAGGTTTGTCTCTAGGCTGATCTCATTATTTAAATAGGCACATTGTGACAACACTCAGGCAATTATAACACTTCCTGATCAAATGTAAAATAATATCCAAATAAGAAAATTAATTTCTTAAATATCTGAAGACTCCTACTAGACAAAATGACAAAGCAGCAATTTTATTATATATTTACTCATCTGCAGCCGTATTACTAAAACACTAATGTACCTCTGAAGCCCTTAAAATAAAAAACCCATTCTATGTCCCGTAAACCAAGATTTAGTTGATTGATAATCTCTTACAGATTTGTTAATGATTTCAGCTAATTTAGCTTCTCAATCTAGCTTAAATTTTTTTCCATGTTTGCTGAAGTATTCCACTGATATATAAATGTAAATAATGAAGTAAATAAGGACACCAATTACAACAAATTTAGTTGATCATCTTTGAGGCACAACAAAGATGTTATTCGAATGTTTTCCTTCCTACAAACGTACTCTGTGTCATACAGTTACACCTGTTTTGTAGTAATGAGTTGTATTCTACGATGAACCTTGTCCTTGCTAGTAGCGCTGCGATGTATAGCCATGCCTGGCCGCTCTTACACTGCTCAAGGAAATCGGTACGAACTTCCTAGCTCTGTGTCATACAGTTACATCTGTTTTGTAGTAATGAGTTGTATTCTATGATGAACCTTGTCCTTGCTAGTAGCACTGCGTGGTATAGCCATGCCTGGCCGCTCTTACACTGCTCAAGGAAATCGGTACGAACTTCCTAGCTCTGTGTCATACAGTTACACCTGTTTTGTAGTAATGAGTTGTATTCCACGATGAACCTTGCCCTTGCTAGTAGCGCTGCGTGGTATAGCCATGCCTGGCCGCTCTTACACTGCTCAAGGAAATCGGTACGAACTTCCTGACTTTGTGTCATACAGTTACATCTGTTTTGTAGTAATGAGTTGTATTCTACGATGAGCCTTGTCCTTGCTAGTAGCGCTGCGTTGTATAGCCATGCCTGGCCGCTCTTACACTGCTCAAGGAAATCGGTACGAACTTCCTAGCTCTGTGTCATACAGTTACATCTGTTTTGTAGTAATGAGTTGTATTCTACGATGAGCCTTGTCCTTGCTAGTAGCGCTACGTTGTATAGCCATGCCTGGCCGCTCTTACACTGCTCAAGGAAATCGGTACGAACTTCCTAACTTTGTGTCATACAGTTACACTTGTTTTGTAGTAATGAGTTGTGTTCTACGATGAACCTTGTCCTTGCTAGTGGCACTGTATTGTTATAGCCATACCTGACCGCTCTTACACTGCTCAAGGAGATTGGTACGAACTTCCTAACTCTGTGTCATACAGTTACACTTGTTTTGTAGTAATGAGTTGTGTTCTACGATGAACCTTGTCCTTGCTAGGAGCGCTGTGTTGTATAGCCATGCCTGGCCGCTCTTACACTGCTCAAGGAAATCGGTAAGAACTTCCTAGCTCTGTGTCATACAGTTACACCTGTTTTGTAGTAATGAGTTGTATTCTACGATGAATCCTGTCGTTGCTAGTAGCGCTGCGTGGTAGAGCCATGCCTGGCCGCTCCTACACTGCTCAAGGAAATCGGTACGAACTTCCTAGCTCTGTGTCATACAGTTACACCTGTTTTGTAGTAATGAGTTGTATTCTACGATGAATCCTGTCGTTGCTAGTAGCGCTGCGTGGTAGAGCCATGCCTGGCCGCTCCTACACTGCTCAAGGAAATCGGTAGGAGCTTCCTCTGGTAGTTATATACAGTTTTAAGAATTATATTTAGATACTGCTTCCAGTTGGTTGTTTTTTTAACTGCCGAATATCTTGATTTTGTTTCTTGTGTAGACTTTGTGTTTAGCTATGATTCCATGTGTGTATAATGTCTTTTTTAATGTGTCGTCATTGTGCATTACCTTAATCGTACTACCTCAATCGCCTTAAATTCAAATAAATCATGAATTACTACTATAGTGTCCAGATATGTGTACAGACTTTAAAGGTCTTTCTTGCTCACAACAATTGCTTGTTTCTTCAATATTCTGTTGTTGTGTATTGTAGTTGCTGTTTTGTTTCCCCATAGTATAAAATAATCAAATATAAGACGTAGTAAAGGACATAACCACAATTTGTTATTAAACATTATGTATAACTAAAAACCTCCTTCCATTCTATAGTATCTTACTGCTAGAGCCATCTGTGGGCAACAAGACGTATTTGACGTCAAGATTGTAACCCCATCGGTTAAACCGTGTAATTCAAGGAACATGTGCATATATCTTTAAGAAAGAAGGCTTGTGAGTTCTTAATGCTTTCTTAACCCACTTTTCAAACACTTTATTTTCCTATTTGCTACCAGTTTAAAACAAACGTTTACGGAAGTAGTCTCATAGTTAATTTCGTATACAAGAAACTGAAGTGATACTTAAATGTTTAAACATAGGGTCTGTGTACAGAACTTGTTTCCAAAATACGAAAGTGTTAACAAAATGCAATTCTTTTCCATTTTTTTGCCTTTTGTTGTTTGTTGTGCCCGTTCTATTGCCTCACTTTCCCCTGTTCTTTTCTCTCCTTTTCTTCTTCTTTTGTTTTACTATCTTCTCTTTTTCTCTTTGCTGTTTTCCTTTGCTATCATCTTCTCCCACCACCTTCCTCTTCTTTATTAGCTTCTTCGCTTCTTCTAAGTTATCATCTATCTTGTCCTCTGTCGTCTCCTCTCTTATTTTCCTCTCTTCTCCCTGATATTTCCTGTCCATTCTCTGTCCCCATCCCTTTCTAATCAACACAAATTTTGGCTTTTTCGTTCATGTCCTCCTTTTCTCTTTCTCCTTCTGCTGATCCGTCCCTTGCGCCTCTCTATGTCGTTTTCAATCCTTTACTTTCTTATTTTGTTTTCGTCTATTCCTGACAGTTTTCCTTGGCCCATCGTTTCGTGTCATATGTCCTCTGATCGCCTATTTTCTTGTCAGTTTTCCTTGTCCTTCCCTATTTTCTCTTCTGTCACTCTACTTCCCGTAGAGGAGGGGAGTCGTCCCCTTCAGCTGCCGTGGTGTGGGCGTTGCGGTCCCTTAGCACTCGTGGTAAAGTCTGTCTACTCAACGCAAGTGCACGGCGGCCGCTTTCTTTGAGGAACCCTCATAATCGTTTCACAACATGGACCCTCCTCCTGACGGTCCCCTCTACAAGGTTGCAACATTTTAAAATCACCATCTTGCACCTAATGAAACAGAACAACTGGAAGTTGGAACTTTGGCAACTGAGACTCCACGCGGAGTAGACATGCAACTGTCATTTTCAGAAAATAGGGTTTGCTATTGCTCCCCAACGTCAGTGTTCCATTTCTGAGGTGTGGAAATAGATTTATGACGGGCATTAGTGGGCGGAAAGGTCAGGTTTTTTGAGGTCCCTTTGACTGGGAACTGCACACACGTTGGCTAAACAGACTTTACCCCTGACGTTACTAGAGGAACCTCGGGCCGAACTGCCGACCCCCTCCCTGAATAGGAGTTTTTCGGATTGGGTTGGACTCGAGGGAGCAGTGTGTTCCCGACATCCGCGGGAGATCGAGTAACACCGGCCTGGATTCGGCCACCCGGAGGGGGCAGAGGGTTGCCTAAGAAGTCCCGGGTACTAGCCTGCAGAGCTAGTAGAAGGTGAGTTAGATCACCAGGTGGCCCACCGTAGTTATTCGATAGTCTTCCCTGCGAGGTTGACGCGCCTAAATGGCGTATCCGCTTCCATCCGACTTGACATAGTTGTCGATGGGGGAGGTGCTTTTTAGACTCAACGTGTTCCCCAAGGAAAGAACCCCGGAGTGTTACATCACTCCCGGGCTGATAGACGGCCGAATCTTCAGATTTTCGGGTACACCTCACGACAAAGTCTCTCAGTCTACTATTTTTTCGTGGTAGAAGAGGAATTACTCTACCATTCGCCTATCGACCGAGGAAAATTAGAATAATAACTATGGTTTCGTTGGGCGGTCACCGGGATTCGAAAAAAGGACTTCTAGAATGAGTCGCACATAATAATAATAATAATAATAATAATAATAATAATAATAATAATAATAATAATAATAATAATAATAATAATAATAATAATAATTAATAATAATAATAATAATAATAATAATAATAATAATAATAATAATAATAATAATAATAATAATAATAATAATAATAATAATAATAATAATAATAATAATAATAATAATAATAATAATAATAATAATAATAATAATAATAATAATAATAATAATAATAATAATAATAATAATAATAATAATAATAATAATAATAATAATAATAATAATAATAATAATAATAATAATAATAATAATAACAATAACAATAATAATAATAACAATAACAATAATACTAATAACAATAACAATAATACTAATAACAATAACAATAATAATAATAATAATTAATAATAATAATAATAATAATAATAATAATAATAATAATAATAATAATAATAATAATAATAATAATAATAATAATAATAATAATAATAATAATAATAATAATAATAATAATAATAATAATAATAATAATAATAATAATAATAATAATAATAATAATAATAATAATAATAATAATAATAATAATAATAATAATAATAATAATAATAATAATAATAATAATAATAATAATAATAATAATAATAATAATAATAATAATAATAATAATAATAATAATAATAATAATAATAATAATAATAATAATAATAATAATAATAATAATAATAATAATAATAATAATAATAATAATAATAATAATAATAATAATAATAATAATAATAATAATAATAATTAATAATAATAATTAATAATAATAATAATAATAATAATAATAATAATAATAATAATAATAATAATAATAATAATAATAATAATAATAATAATAATAATAATAATAATAATAATAATAATAATAATAATAATAATAATAATAATAATAATAATAATAATAATAATAATAATAATAATAATAATAATAATAATAATAATAATAATAATAATAATAATAATAATAATAATAATAATAATAATAATAATAATAATAATAATAATAATAATAATAATAATAATAATAATAATAATAATAATAATAATAATAATAATAATAATAATAATAATAATAATAATAATAATAATAATAATAATAATAATAATAATAATAATAATAATAATAATAATAATAATAATAATAATAATAATAATAATAATAATAATAATAATAATAATAATAATAATAATAATAATAATAATAATAATAATAATAATAATAATAATAATAATAATAATAATAATAATAATAATAATAATAATAATAATAATAATAATAATAATAATAATAATAATAATAATAATAATAATAATAATAATAATAATAATAATAATAATAATAATAATAATAATAATAATAATAATAATAATAATAATAATAATAATAATAATAATAATAATAATAATAATAATAATAATAATAATAATAATAATAATAATAATAATAATAATAATAATAATAATAATAATAATAATAATAATAATAATAATAATAATAATAATAATAATAATAATAATAATAATAATAATAATAATAATAATAATAATAATAATAATAATAATAACAATAACCATAACAATAACCATAACAATAACCATAACAATAACCATAACAATAACCATAACAATAATAATGATAATAATAATGATAATAATAATGATAATAATAATGATAATAATAATGATAATAATAATGATAATAATAATGATAATAATAATGATAATAATAATAATAATAATAATAATAATAATAATAATAATAATAATAATAATAATAATAATAATAATAATAATAATAATAATAATAATAATAATAATAATAATAATAATAATAATAATAATAATAATAATAATAATAATAATACTAATAACAATAACAATAATACTAATAACAATAACAATAATACTAATAACAATAACAATAATAATAATTAATAATAATAATAATTAATAATAATAATAATAATAATAATAATAATAATAATAATAATAATAATAATAATAATAATAATAATAATAATAATAATAATAATAATAATAATAATAATAATAATAATAATAATAATAATAATAATAATAATAATAATAATAATAATAATAATAATAATAATAATAATAATAATAATAATAATAATAATAATAATAATAATAATAATAATAATAATAATAATAATAATAATAATAATAATAATAATAATAATAATAATAATAATAATAATAATAATAATAATAATAATAATAATAATAATAATAATAATAATAATAATAATAATAATAATAATAATAATAATAATAATAATAATAATAATAATAATAATAATAATAATAATAATAATAATAATAATAATAATAATAATAATAATAATAATAATAATAATAATAATAATAATAATAATAATTAATAATAATAATAATAATAATAATAATAATAATAATAATAATAATAATAATAATAATAATAATAATAATAATAATAATAATAATAATAATAATAATAATAATAATAATAATAATAATAATAATAATAATAATAATAATAATAATAATAATAATAATAATAATAATAATAACAATAACAATAACAATAACAATAACAATAACAATAACAATAACAATAATAACAATAATAATAATAATAATAATAATAATAATAATAATAATAATAATAATAATAATAATAATAATAATAATAATAATAATAATAATAATAATAATAATAATAATAATAATAATAATAATAATAATAATAATAATAATAATAATAATAATAATAATAATAATAATAATAATAATAATAATAATAATAATAATAATAATAATAATAATAATAATAATAATAATAATAATAATAATAATAATAATAATAATAATAATAATAATAATAATAATAATAATAATAATAATAATAATAATAATAATAATAATAATAATAATAATAATAATAATAATAATAATAATAATAATAATAATAATAATAATAATAATAATAATAATAATAATAATAATAATAATAATAATAATAATAATAATAATAATAATAATAATAATAATAATAATAATAATAATAATAATAATAATAATAATAATAATAATAATAAATTGTTATGGAAAGATACAGTCAGGCTGAAAAATTCAATGCCATAGCCGGGATTTGAACCATGGATCTTCTGGTCTCCATCCAGTCCCTCAAACCATTGAGCCACTATACCCAACATGCCGACATGACATTAAGTTCGCCAACTGACTCGTGTTTTTTCCGGTAAACCACTAGGAGTTCTCATAAACACATGAGACAACTACCTTAATGACGACTTACTATACTGTAAGTACTTTAAGACCCGGGCTTTATAGTAAACCACTAGGAGTTCTCATAAACACATGAGACAACTACCTTAATGACGACTTACTATGCTGTAAGTACTTTAAGGCCCGGGCTTTATAGTAAACCACTAGGTGTTCTCATAAACACATGAGACAACTACCTTAATGACGACTTACTATACTGTAAGTACTTTAAGACCCGGGCTTTATAGTAAACCACTAGGTGATCTCATAAACACATGAGACAACTACCTTAATGACGACTTACTATACTGTAAGTACTTTAAGACCCGGGCTTTATAGTAAACCACTAGCTGTTCTCATAAACACATGAGACAACTACCTTAATGACGACTTACCATACTGTAAGTACTTTAAGACCCGGGCTTTATAGTAAACCACTAGGTGTTCTCATAAACACATGAGACAACTACCTTAATGACGACTTACTATACTGTAAGTACTTTAAGACCCGGGCTTTATAGTAAACCACTAGGTGTTCTCATAAACACATGAGACAACTACCTTAATGACGACTTACTATGCTGTAAGTACTTTAAGGTCCGGACTTTATAGTAAACCACTAGGAGTTCTCATAAACACATGAGACAACTACCTTAATGACGACTTACTATGCTGTAAGTACTTTAAGGTCCGGACTTTATAGTAAACCACTAGGAGTTCTCATAAACACATGAGACAACTACCTTAATGACGACTTACTATGCTGTAAGTACTTTAAGGTCCGTACTTTATAGTTAACCACTATTAGCTACAATTAATGGAAGTTAATTTTTCTTTCACACTGGTCGTGTATAGGCTAATGTATGGAAAGATAGAGTCAGACTGAAAAATGCAATTGAACCACGGATCTTCTGTTTGCCGTCCAGTTGCTCTAAACAATTGAGCTACTATACCCAACATGCCGACATGACATTAAGTTCTCCAACTGACTCGTGTTTTTTCCGGTAAACCACTAGGAGTTCTCATAAACAAATGAGACAACTACCTTAATGTAGACTTAGAACGTGTAAGTACTTTAAGGCCTGGGCTTCAGTGTCAAAGAACAATTTCCATTAATAAATTTTTAGTTGCAATAACTTCAAATTCCGTTGTTTTCTCTGCCTTGCAGCTTTGTTGTGCAACAGAACTTGTCAGCGATAAGAGGAGACACTAACAGGTGGGAAAGAAGTGCGCGCACTAATTGGAGAGCTCATCTCGGCGGCGAGCTTTGGCCGTCGAGAGTAAACCAGTTAGGCTAACCTTGAAGTGAGTGACGTCATGCATCCGGTGACCTCGGCTCGTGGAGACGTGCAGTCTGCCTTGTTTATCCACAATCCCTCCATTCATCACAAGCCACGGCAATTTTCCTTCATAAATATGTCATCCAGTTCTTTCGAACAGCAGAACATCAACTTGTGTAGACGTTTCCACTAACAATGCTAAGAATACCTAACCAGTAGTTCTTCGTTTGTTCTTTTTTGCTGCAGTGTCTGTTTCCATAGCAACAAGGCACCGCACATTTGTTATATTTAACGTCAAATACTCACATAAGAGTTTTAGCACTGCTCTAACATACAATAAAGAAAATGAGTTTACCGTAAAAATTGCATTTTTGAAATCATAATGTTTACATATGTAACTGGTGGAGGAGTTTTAACGCAAAAGTATCATTATATAGCAAAATATTAATATTTAAATAACTATTCAATCTATAACTTAGAGAAATGCTCAAGCAATCACTGTTGTGTAAATTTCAATTACCTTAAATCTTTCAGGTTACGAGGGCGGTGTGAAACTTGAGGGTGGTCTGAAAAGTTTCAGACCTCAACATGAAGATGGCAACGCTTGTACATAGCAGCTAATAAATTTCGTTGTTCATATGTCAGTTCCTCACCAAAGCTTCAGCCATTTTGGACGCTCAGTTTTTATGTAACAGTCGTTTGAGTGAGTTGATGTGAGTGTTTTTATGAAAACGGACAAAATAGAGTATCGAGCTGTCATTAAATATATATTTTGAAAGGCAGTACGCCTACGCAAATCAAAGATGAGTTGGAATCTGTGTATGGAAGCTCTGCACCACCATTTACCACAGTGAAATTTTGGGCAGCTGAATTTATTCGTGGCCGTAAAAGCTTAGGAGACCATGCACGTTCAGGACGTCCGAAAACTGCAACTACCGGCGAAAACATCGCCAAAGTTCACCAAATGGTGCTAGACGACCACCGAATTAAATTGAGAGAGTGAGAGTAGAGGCTATGAACATGCCAAAAGATCCTGTTTATCACATATTTAATCAAAATTTGGACAAGAGGAAACTGTCCGCGCGTTGGGTGCCCCGTTTGCTAAGGTTAGACAAAAACGTGTTCGAATGAACATTTCCAACGCTCTGTTGGCGAAGTTTAGGCGAAATAAATCCGAGTTTTGGCGCCAATTAATTACTGTAGCTGAAACTTGATACACTAGTATACGTCCAAACCAAAAATACAGTCTAAACAGCGGACTGCAAAGAGGGAACCATCTCAAAAAAAAAATGAAAACGGTTTCTTTTTCGGCTGGGAAATTGATGCTGACTGTTTTTTGGACAGTCATGGAGTTATTGTAAAAAATTATCTTAAAAAAACCAATTACAGGAGCATACTAGGCATCAGTACTTGACAAGCTGAGGCAGAACTTGCGGAAAAGCCGCCACATTTGCAGAAAAAGAAATCCTGTTTCATCAAGACAACACACCGTCTCACACCTCAACGGTTGTAATGGCGAAAATCCACGAATTACGGTTTGAACTGCTTGACTCACAAGATCTAGCCCCAAGAGACCTCTGTTTGTTCTGTCATCTGAAAATAGCGCTCGGAGAACAGAGGTTTTCATCAAATGAAGAGACAATAACCTTCGTGAACAATTATTTTGCAGAGAAAAACGCCGAGTACTATTTGGACGGGTTACAGAGATGGCAGAATCACTGGGAGAAGTGCGTAGAGTTAAAAGGAGACTATGTTGAAAAACGCCGAGTACTATTTGGACGGGTTACAGAGATGGGAGCATCGCTAGGAGAAGTGTGTAGAGTTGCAAGAAGACAATGTTGAAAAACGTCGAGTACTATTTGGAAGGGTTACAGAGATGGGAGCATCGCTTGGAGAAGTGTGTAGAGTTACAAGGAGACTATGTTGAAAAACTATTTGTACGGGTTACAGAGATGGGAACATCGCTGGGAGAAGTGTGTAGAGTTACAAGGAGACTATGTTGAATAACGCTGAGTACTATTTCCACGGGTTACAGAGATGGGAGTATCGCTGGGAGAAGTGTGTAGAGTTACAAGGAGACTATGTTGAATAACGCTGAGTACTATTTCCACGGGTTACAGAGATGAGAACATCGCTAGGAGAAGTGTGCAGAGTTACAAGGAGACTATGTTGAAAAACGCCGAGTACTATTTGGACGGGTTACAGAGATGTGAACATCGCTGGGAGAAGTGTGCAGAGTTACAAGGAGACTATGTTGAAGAACCCTGAGTACTATTTGGACGATTACAGAGATGTGAGCATCGCTAGGAGTAGTGTGTAGAGTTACAAGGAGGCTATGTTGAAGAACCCTGAGTACTATTTGGACGATTACAGAGATGTGAGCATCGCTAGGAGCTGTGTGTAGATTTACAAGGAGACTATGTTGAAGAACCATGAGTACTATTTGGACGATTACAGAGATGTGAGCATCGCTAGGAGTAGTGTGTAGATTTACAAGGAGACTATGTTGAAGAACCCTGAGTACTATTTGGACGATTACAGAGATGTGAGCATCGCTAGGAGCTGTGTGTAGATTTACAAGGAGACTATGTTGAAGAACCCTGAGTACTATTTGGACGATTACAGAGATGTGAGCATCGCTAGGAGCTGTGTGTAGATTTACAAGGAGACTATGTTGAGGTCCCTGAGTACCGTTTGGACGATTACAGAGATGTGAGCATCGCTAGGAGCTGTGTGTAGAGTTACAAGGAGACTATGTTGAGGAACCCTGAGTACCGTTTGGACGATTACAGAGATGTGAGCATCGCTAGGAGTAGTGTGTAGAGTTACAAGGAGACTATGTTGAGGAACCCTGAGTACCGTTTGGACGATTACAGAGATGTGAGCATCGCTAGGAGAAGTGTGTAGAGTTACAAGGAGACTATGTTGAGGAACCCTGAGTACCGTTTGGACGATTACAGAGATGTGAGCATCGCTAGGAGTAGTGTGTAGAGTTACAAGGAGACTATGTTGAGGAACCCTGAGTACCGTTTGGACGATTACAGAGATGTGAGCATCGCTAGGAGAAGTGTGTAGAGTTACAAGGAGACTATGTTGAGGAACCCTGAGTACCGTTTGGACGATTACAGAGATGTGAGCATCGCTAGGAGAAGTGTGTAGAGTTACAAGGAGACTATGTTGAGGAACCCTGAGTACCGTTTGGACGATTACAGAGATGTGAGCATCGCTAGGAGTAGTGTGTAGAGTTACAAGGAGACTATGTTGAAAAACGACGAGTACTATTTGGACGTGTTACAGAGATGTGAGCATCGCTAGGAGCTGTGTGTAGAGTTACAAGGAGACTATGTTGAAAAACGACGAGTACTATTTGGACGTGTTACAGAGATGTGAGCATCGCTAGGAGCTGTGTGTAGAGTTACAAGGAGACTATGTTGAGGAACCCTGAGTACCGTTTGGACGATTACAGAGATGTGAGCATCGCTAGGAGTAGTGTGTAGAGTTACAAGGAGACTATGTTGAGGAACCCTGAGTACCGTTTGGACGATTACAGAGATGTGAGCATCGCTAGGAGAAGTGTGTAGAGTTACAAGGAGACTATGTTGAGGAACCCTGAGTACCGTTTGGACGATTACAGAGATGTGAGCATCGCTAGGAGTAGTGTGTAGAGTTACAAGGAGACTATGTTGAAGAACCCTGAGTACTATTTGGACGATTACAGAGATGTGAGCATCGCTAGGAGCTGTGTGTAGAGTTACAAGGAGACTATGTTGAAAAACGACGAGTACTATTTGGACGTGTTACAGAGATGTGAGCATCGCTAGGAGCTGTGTGTAGAGTTACAAGGAGACTATGTTGAGGAACCCTGAGTACTATTTGGACGATTACAGAGATGTGAGCATCGCTAGGAGTAGTGTGTAGAGTTACAAGGAGACTATGTTGAGGAACCCTGAGTACCGTTTGGACGATTACAGAGATGTGAGCATCGCTAGGAGCTGTGTGTAGAGTTACAAGGAGACTATGTTGAAGAACACCGAGTACTATTTGGACGATTAAAGAGATGTGAGCATCGCTAGGAGCTGTGTGTAGAGTTACAAGGAGACTATGTTGAAAAACGACGAGTACTATTTGGACGTGTTACAGAGATGTGAGCATTGCTAGGAGAAGTGTGTAGAGTTACAAGGAGACTATGTTGAAAAACGCCGAGTACTATTTGCACGGGTTACAGAGATGTGAGCATCGCTAGGAGCTGTGTGTAGAGTTACAAGGAGACTATGTTGAAAAACGACGAGTACTATTTGGACGTGTTACAGAGATGTGAGCATCGCTAGGAGCTGTGTGTAGAGTTACAAGGAGACTATGTTGAAAAACGCCGAGTACTATTTGCACGGGTTACAGAGATGTGAGCATTGCTAGGAGAAGTGTGTAGAGTTACAAGGAGACTATGTTGAAAAACGACGAGTACTATTTGGACGGGTTACAGAGATGTGAGCATCGCTAGGAGCTGTATGTAGAGTTACAAGGAGACTATGTTGAAAAACGACGAGTACTATTTCGACGTGTTACAGAGATGTGAGCATTGCTAGGAGAAGTGTGTAGAGTTACAAGGAGACTATGTTGAAGAACACCGAGTACTATTTGGACGGGTTACAGAGATGTGAGCATCGCTAGGAGAAGTGTGTAGAGTTACAAGTAGACTATGTTGAAAAACGACGAGTACTATTTGGACGTGTTACAGAGATGTGAGCATCGCTAGGAGAAGTGTGTAGAGTTACAAGGAGACTATGTTGAAAAACGACGAGTACTATTTGGACGTGTTACAGAGATGTGAGCATTTTTAGGAGAAGTGTGTAGAGTTACAAGGAGACTATGTTGAAAAACGCCGAGTACTGTTTGGATGGGTTACAGAGATGGGAACATCGCTGGGAGAAGTGTGTAGAGTTACAAGGAGACTATGTTGAAAAACGCTGAGTACTATTTGGACGGGTTACAGAGATGGGAACATCGCTGGGAGAAGTGTGTAGAGTTACAAGGAGACTATGTTGAAAAACGCCGAGTACTATTTGGACGGGTTACAGAGATGGGAGCATCGCTTGGAGAAGTGTGTAGATTTACAGGGAGACTATGTTAAAAAATGCCTAGTACTATTTGGACGGGTTTCAGAGATGAGAACATCGCTAGGAGAAGTGTGTAGATTTACAGGGAGACTATGTTGAAAAACGTCGAGTACTATTTGGACGTGTTACAGAGATGGGAGCATCGCTTGGAGAAGTGTGTAGATTTACAGGGAGACTATGTTAAAAAATGCCTAGTACTATTTGGACGGGTTTCAGAGATGAGAACATCGCTGGGAGAAGTGTGTAGAGTTACAAGGAGACTATGTTGAAAAACGCCGAGTACTATTTGGACGGGTTACAGAGATGGGAGCATCGCTTGGAGAAGTGTGTAGATTTACAGGGAGACTATGTTAAAAAATGCCTAGTACTATTTGGACGGGTTACAGAGATGAGAACACCGCTGGGAGAAGTGTGTAGAGTTACAAGGAGACTATGTTGAAAAACGCCGAGTACTATTTGGACGGGTTACAGAGATGAGAACATCGCTGGGAGAAGGGTGTAGAGTTACAAGGAGACTATTTTGAAAAAAAAGTTAAATTCTGAAAAAATATCTTGTATCATTATTAGGTCGGAAACATTTTAGACCGCCTATGGAGTTCCGCTGTGGGAAGACTGCAAATAGCAGATAGATTCATCCCAGCCTACTATACTTGTGTTACAATAGAGTTGAACATTTTGATTGGGCGTGCCATACTGTAAAACGTTTCCTAAACGTTTGAGTTTCTGAAGCTGAATTCCAAATATAAGGATTATATAGCTAAGGAACCGAAAAAATACACAAATTTTTTCTTCAGAAAAAAAAAACCTATAAATGTAAAAAAGAAAAAAATATTCAGAAAGAGTCGTAGAGAAATGCAGGAAAAAAATAAACGTATAGCTTCATTTGACCGGTCGAGGTTTCAAATCCCCGGGGTGGTATGATCATATCTTTCTGTCATATCGTTCATCCCTACAATTCGTGCCTCTCTTCTTCTCCGATATTGGGTTGATCACACATCCTGGGTTTGCTGTAATATAAAGTCTGCTTGCTACTGACCCAGCACTTGCAAGTTCTTGGGGTGTATGTGCCACTAGGAAGAAGAAGACCACCAAGTTAAGACTAAGCGCTCCCGGAAGAGGGGATGAAGTGACGAAAGCGTAGTAGGAAGAACCTAACAGCTGCTGAGCATGCTTGATACGTCACTTGGTGATGTAAGAATGAAGCAAAATGACTTTAATAACAAGCACAAAGAAACACCGACTAAGTGCACGTAGTTACATTTCTCAACTTGTGTTGTAACCGCTTTAGAGTGCATTCCTCTCGGTCCAGGGAGCGCCTCTACCCAAGGACAATGGCAGCAATGTTGAAAACCTTCGCGGTAAAAACTCAGATTTATTCAGTTTTATACACTTGTCCTTATTGCAGAAACTACTTGCCAATACCGTAGACTTTAAGTGATAGTCAAATGTTCTAAACGCGGTTGCTAGGCAGCGACTTTGAAATTCCGTTCTTTCCGCATGACCAAAGAATAAAAAGTTGAACAACGATTTGAGATTTTGGAAGAGTATAGGTATAAAAAATGCCGGATATCTCGAATTAGTTCACTCCAGACCCCCCTGCCAAATATATATAGTCTATCTCTTACACTTTAACATTATATAAAAGACATTCAGAATGAAAGCAGCTCTGCGGACATTCTCAGAAAATTAGAGATATACATTTTATTTATAAATATATTAAAAATGTCAGTTCACTAAAATCAAGGTTTTCAAACATTTTCACTCTTTACTGAATTTTCATTATGCATTTCCCTAACCTTCTCAAATTTAATTTCGTTAAAATAATCTCTCTCAGTATCAAAGCGTGCAATGAACTGCTGAAAGCAGCGCTTCCCTAAGAAATGCAGCAGGAAAAAAAAAGTGAAAACATACATACCAAAAAAATTATATTTTATTTCCTTTGGATAGATTTTCAGTATTTATTCGCGACCGTCCACATTGCTTTCGGCGATTCGACAGCTTAGATTCCTGTGATCAGCTCTACAAACAAATTCAATACTGTATTTTCTCTGAGGCGTGTGAACAAAAGTTTATTTTATTGTCTTATGTGGCACCTTTAAATACAACTGTGAGTATATTTCAATAGCATTAGCAACAGTAGAAGGTTCACTTGATGTGGGACACCTGTAGGAAAAATTGGAACGTCTGAGTGGAAAGAGGAAGCAGGAATACGTCTGCTTGTGGTGTGAGCAGGAGCTACATGTGGCTCTACAAAAGAAAGAGTAAGGAAAAGTGGCCTTAGTTCTTTGAGTCATTATTCTCCCTTATTTTCATGAAAATTATTATTTGGAGCTTCCCTCGCTTTGAAAGTCACGCCTCGCTACTGGACCTGCATGTGACTGTACAATAGAGAGAGTACTAAAGTGTAGCCTTAGTTATTTCAGTCATTATTCTACCTTATTTTAATAAACATTATTATTTAGAGCTCCCCTCGCTTTGAAAGTCATGCCTCGACACTGCACCTACATCTGACTATACAATAGAAAGAGTACTAAAGAGTAACCTTAGTTCTTTGAGTCATTATTCTAACTTATTTCAATGAAAATTATTATTTGGAGCTTCCCTCGCTTTGAAAGTCACGCCTCGACACTGGACCTACGTGTGACTGTATAATAAAAAGAGTGCTAAAGCGTAGCCTTATTTCTTTCAGTCACTATTCTCTCTTATTTTAATAAACATTTTTATTTAGAGCTCCCCTCGCTTTGAAAGTCACGACTCGACACTGGACCTACGTGTGACTGTATAATAAAGAGTGCTAAAGCGTAGCCTTAGTTCTTTCAGTCACTATTCTCTCTTATTTTAATAAACATTATTATTTAGAGCTCCCCCAGCTTTGAAAGTCACGTCTTGGCACTGGAACTACGTGTGACTGCACAACAGAAAGAGTGCTAAAGAGTAGTCTTAGTTCTTTAAATCATAATTCTCTCTCTTATTTTAATGGAAATTATTATTTGGAGCTTCCCTCGCTTTGAAAGTCACGCCTCGACACTGGACCTAGGTGTGACTGTATAATAAAAAGAGTGCTAAAGCGTAGCCTTAGCTCTTACAGTCACTATTCTCTCTTATTTTAATAAACATTATTATTTAGAGCTCCCCTAGCTTTGAAAGTCACGCCTCGCCAGTGGATCTGCTTGTGACTGTACAATAGAAAGACCACTGAAGAGTAATCTTATTTCTTTGAGTCATTATTCCCTCTTATTTTAATGAAAATTATTATTTGGAGCTTCCCTCGCTTTGAAAGGCATACCTCCCTACTGGACCTACCTGTGACTGTATAATAAAAGGAGTACAAACGTGTAGCCTTAGTTCTTTCAGTTACTATTCTCTCTTATTTTAATAAGCATTTTTATTTGGAGCTTCCCTCGCTTTGAAAGTCACGCCTCGACACTGGACCTACGTGTGACTGTATAATAAAAAGAGTGCTAAAGCGTAGCCTTAGTTCTTTCAGTCACTATTCTCTCTTATTTTAATAAACATTTTTATTTAGAGCTCCCCTCGCTTTGAAAGTCACACCTCAGCACAAGGAAAACCTCCAAATTCTCTAGGGTCGGGAAGGTCGGGGCTCCCGAGGCGGATGTTAACGCTGAGGACGCTAAGTAGCGAAAACTCCGCTTGTACAGACAACTTTATACAGCCCCATTGTATGTTAATTTGTTTCCACTATTTTCCAATCAGAATGAGACACACCTGACAAATATCGTCCCGCCTTCGATAACCATTATATTCCTGCGATTATTCTACCACCAACAGCGACTCCGACACCTCCCGCCTTCAACAAAGCCTTACTCTTGGTTATAAACACAAAACGAATAAAAGAAAACAGAAGCTTGAAAGGAAGAAGCCGTAATGGAAGTTGAAAAAGAAACAAAGAAGCGATAGAAAAGCAGTACCAAGTCCATAAGGAGTAACAGAGTAACACAAAAGGGTCACGTGACCTTCTCAACCTTTCTACAAACACTTATTGCTCTATCTACTTGAAGATAAACATTATCTTATTGTAGTTACAAGGGAATACAGTAGACTTCAAGTGATAGTCAAATGTTTTGGTCGTTATGTGATGTATACATGACTTTCTCTACTCTTGTATAAACACTTATTGCTCTACCTACTTGAAGATAAACATTATCTTATTGTAGTTACAAGGGAATACAGTAGACTTCAAGTGATAGTCAAATGTTTTGGTCGTTATGTGATGTATACATGACTTTCTCTGCTCTTGTACAAACACTTATTGCTCTATCTACTTGAAGATAAACATTATCTTATTGTAGCTACAAGGGAATACAGTAGACTTTAAGTGATAGTCAAACGTTTCGGTCGTCATGTGATGTATACATGAGTTTCTCTACTCTTGTACAAACACTTATTGCTCTATCTACTTCAAGATAAACATTATCTTATTGTAGTTAAAAGGGAATACAGTAGACTTTAAGTGATAGTCAAATGTTATGGTCGTTATGTGATGTATACGTGACTTTCTCTACTCTTGTACACACACTTATTGCTCTATCTACTTCAAGATAAACATTATCTTATTGTAGTTAAAAGGGAATACAGTAGACTTTAAGTGATAATCAAATGTTTTGGTCGTTATATGATGAATAGATGACTTTCTCTACTCTTGTACAAATATTTTTGCGGTATCTATTTTAAGATAAGGAATAAGGTACATTAGCAAATCATTTGTGAGCTGGTCACTATGCTATGATTTTCGCATTCAGTTCTATCTGTATGACAAGCACATACAAAAACAAATAATGATAGTGGCTCTGTCTAACGACCAGGGAAACTATGAAACTATGCAAAACGAAGGAGCTCTTGATGGAAAGCAGTTTGTAGGTTTATTTATCGCTCGCGGTATTTCATCTCTTCTCCTTTGTATGCTTTAAAACACCAAATTACAAGTTGTATCTCTCCGTTTCATCAAGCAGGTAGTGAGAAAGCGGTCGTAAAAAGTCCTCGCGGCGCTTCTTCTCTGCGATGGCACAAGAGATACGCTCAGTCGCAAAGTACGTCGTGTTTACATATCGCGATGAAATTAAACAAGATTCTCTCCTCATGGGTCCATCTATCTTCACGGCACAGACGTTTTATTGTGGCCAACACACTCACCCTGACCAGCAGAATGTTCAACAATCTTAAATAAGTTATATTACCAGACATAGCATCTTTTGATTTATTTTGTAACCAAAATTTGAAGATACAATGCAGTGAATCTCCTTATTGTAATCAGAAACACTCTGCAATATTATTTCGGAAGAGTGGCATCCCTGTTGTAGGAAATAGTTGAGTTTCATTCATTAAGAAATGAAATGATATGGAGATGAAACTCTAACTTACCACAGTACACTTGATATAACATTACAGTAACAAAATGTATTCAACAAACACTTGACACGTGTTACACCTAGACTGTTAGATAACCGATAAACGCTTCTTTGTAACACAATTCATGGTTTTGTCTCTTAGTTCATGGTGGGTTATTGTATTTTTATATAAAGTTTACAGTTAAATGTACGTACCAAATCGGTAGTAGGTCTCCCTAACTCTAACTTATCACAATACACTTGATATAACATCACAGTAACAAAATGTATTCAACAAACACTTGACACGTGGTACACCTAGACTGTTAGACATCCGATAAACGCTTCTTTGTAACACAATTCATGGTTTTGTCTCTTAGTTCGTGGTAGGTTATTGTATCTTTATATAAAGTTTACAGTTAAATGTACGTACCAAATCGGCAGTAGGTCTCCCTAACTCTAACTTATCACAATACACTTGATATAACATCACAGTAACAAAATGTACTCAACAAACACTTGACACGCGGTACACCTAGGCTGTTAGACATCAGATAAACGCTTCTTTGTAACACAGTTCATGGTTTTGTCTCTTAGTTCGTGGTGGGTTATTGTATCTTTATATAAAGTTTACAGTTAAATGTACGTATCAAATCGGTAGCAGGTCTCCCTAACTCTAACGTATCACAATACACTTGATATAACATCACAGTAACAAAATGTACTCAACAAACACTTGACACGTGGTACACCTAGACTGTTAGACATCCGATAAACGCTTCTTTGTAACACAATTCATGGTTTTGTCTCTTAGTTCGTGGTGGGTTATTGTATCTTTATATAAAGTTTACAGTTAAATGTACGTACCAAATCGGCAGTAGGTCTCCCTAACTCTAACTTATCACAATACACTTGATATAACATCACAGTAACAAAATGTACTCAACAAACACTTGACACGCGGTACACCTAGACTGTTAGACATCCGATAAACGCTTCTTTGTAACACAATTCATGGTTTTGTGTCTTAGTTCGTGTTATTCATTTGGCAATAATATGGTGATATCTTTATTATCATATTTTTGAATTGTTATTGGTTGCTAGGCTATATGGAACACATGATTGTTGAGACATATGGAACTAAGTTGGATGTTCTTGATAAATCGGGGCTGTATTGTTACTAGCCTGTCACAGGAACATAATTAATATGTGATCACTGAACTCTGTGAATTGAAGGCCCGCTTCGGATAATGAACCATGTCCAGCAGGTGTTTGCAATGAGGTTCTAGAGAGGATTTTCGTGATTCACGAGGTGGCACTTTTTGCTATGTGCGGTGGCGTAAATCAAAATGCTTGGCGAGAGCAATGACGTTGGTGAGGGAAGGAGGTGTGCTGTCCGCATTGTTGCGGTCTGCTCAGCCTCCCACTGTTCTAAATCATAGACCGTCCTCTATGGAAAACATTTATCTCCTCTGGATCAAATGACTTGTTTGTAAAATACCTGTATAAATTTATTAGCACATAATGAAATTTGTACTTGATACAGTTATTTGAATATAGCCCAGAAGGAAAGGCTACAATTGAAGGGACCAGGGTAAAAGAAACAGGTAGGTCACTCTTTTCTCAAAATGAATTTGACATGTCATTCGATACTCCATGGGATGTAGCATCTTTTAAAGGTATGAAACAGTTGTTTTTAAAGCTGGTTTTTTTGAAGTTTAAATTTTGGCTTACAGGAAAAGAGCCAGGTAAGTCAAACTTTTTCCCACGAAAGTACCAGGCAAGTCATCTTTCTGGCAACAGAGACAGTGCGAGAGCGACTTATCTCACCATTAACTATTCGTTGTGCTTCAGAGACAGCCATTCCTACATGGAATGTGACAAGAATGTCTTTGGAATTAGAAACAAAGAATGAAAATTCCCAGAGGTGTTCATAAGTATGATTACAAATTCAAGAACCGAACCTTCGCCACTTGTTGTTGTGAACGTCTGTCAGGAAATGGTGTATGGCTGGAAAATTTTTTTAGATCAGAACTATGTGACGAAATGTCTATTTAAGGCCCAGCTGGTCATGGAAATTTGCACCTCATCCGACCATCCACGTCTGCTGAACTGGAGAGCTGCCTCTAATGGAGGCATGGTATCCAGTATTATAAGAAAGCCTGAGAAAGATGCTTCAACACAGAGACCAGAAGAACTTGAGCTGCCTTCTTTGGTTTATTCAGACATTACCCTACACTTAAACTTTTCTCTAAACATTGCTTATATTATGCAGTATGCGTAACACATTACTACATTTACCTCAGGCCCTCTACACGTATCGAAAGCTATTACCAGGATATAATGTGCCTCATGAAGTTCTGTGATGAATTGGAACATGTCCAAATAATCTGCGACATAAGTGTAATAATAATAATAATAATAATAATAATAATAATAATAATAATAATAATAATAATAATAATAATAATAATAATAATAATAATAATAATAATAATAATAATAATAATAATAATAATAATAATAATAATAATAATAATAATAATAATAATAATAATAATAATAATAATAATAATAATAATAATAATAATAATAATAATAATAATAATAATAATAATAATAATAATAATAATAATAATAATAATAATAATAATAATAATAATAATAATAATAATAATAATAATAATAATAATAATAATAATAATAATAATAATAATAATAATAATAATAATAATAATAATAATAATAATAATAATAATAATAATAATAATAATAATAATAATAATAATAATAATAATAATAATAATAATAATAATAATAAAAATCATAATAATAATAATAATAATAATAATAATAATAATAATAATAATAATAATAATAATAATAATAATAATAATAATAATAATAATAATAATAATAATAATAATAATAATAATAATAATAATAATAATAATAATAATAATAATAATAATAATAATAATAATAATAATAATAATAATAATAATAATAATAATAATAATAATAATAATAATAATAATAATAATAATAATAATAATAATAATAATAATAATAATAATAATAATAATAATAATAATAATAATAATAATAATAATAATAATAATAATAATAATAATAATAATAATAATAATAATAATAATAATAATAATAATAATAATAATAATAATAATAATCAAGGACGCGTGCCTCACACTATCGAAGTTAGCAGGTATCTGACACACCGTGCCGCATGCTGTAAGTGTTTGTAAACATATCGACATACTCCTTGGTAGCTTGCTACTATTAAGAATTTCTTTGGTTTAAGAGACCTCAATAAAGAAGCTTTTCCTTAGTTATTTGTTTATTGGTGTTTAAAGGTTCCAAAATTTCACTATAGCAGTCCATGAGGACAAATAATCTGGTGGACATATGTAACTTATACCTTTTAGAAGGAAGTTAATGTTAGTGAGGTTGAGGATGGAAGCATTAAATGATAAACAGAACAGAAAACAACATCAAAGAATTGTAGATAAGTTAATCAAAGCTAAATGGCTTATACAATGAGACGAGCATTTTATTTCACGTGATTGATAATACTAAATAAAGCATTTGTAAATGAAAAGCTGTTGATTTTACAGTAACTGGTTGAAAGTATTGTACAATTAAGATCATAACAAAATTCTCTGAAGTTAAACAAATAAATATTATCATTGATGTAACTATTTTTACAATTCGTATTTTTAATGAAACTAAATTAATCGTGCGTTCGTTGAACTCCCTTCATTTGTTCCATACATCCAAACCATATCCGTCATTTCGACGTTCGTATAGCGCTCCATATTGCTTGGATTTGTTATCTAAGGACACGCAAAATCCTCTCTGTTAGGACGGAATGTGTAGAGCAACCTTCAACTGTCCGAGTTATTAGTCGACTTTTTCACAAGTAACTGTCATTTGTCTCATTACCTGAAAGGCAGGCTAGGGTCACTGATAAAGAGCAAGGGGTAATGCTTTGGTTTTCGTGGCCGGTACGTACCAATAACAACTTTTGAGGTTCGTACACCAGTGGTTTCTGCGCTGTCTAATCACAAAATAATGTAATATTAAATACTGCATAAAATTATACCTAACAGAACTTCGAAGCTGCTACACCGAAGTTCAGACTAGCTAAGTTATAAACTACGAAACGGCTATAATCTTTCGGTGCCCATTCCAAACAAACTGTAGATATCGGATGAAAGCGATGTAATAACGAACTCTATTCCAGCCAATGCAAGCAACGCAGGCAATAATCTGCTTCACACAAGCAATTTTCCTTATCCATGCATAACAAACAAAAGAAGCGGCACTTAACGACTGTCCGCTGTTATACCTGCATTTGTTTTTCCATTGTTTAGAGAATCAGCTCCTTTCAGCAAGGAGCATTATTGTCAATTGTATCGCTATCGAAAGCGAGAGCTAATTTCAAAAGACAACGAACGGACAATTGCGTCTGTAATGTGCCCTTTCACAAAGGAAGCGGGGAGAAATGTATAAAAGAACTGTGTTTCCAGGAGGATGAATGCGATAGGGAGGAGAAAACAGAAAAGAGACAGCAAAAAAATAGCTCATGCGCGTTAGGAATAATGAAAGGAAGCACAGATCTAACATAAAACAACTGAAGGGACCAAGTTCTAGCAAACTTACATACTTGTATAACTTTTCAGGAATTCTGTGTTCGTAATGTACACATTTTATTTGGTGGCAGATATCTTCAAATGTGGGAAGCAGGTTGAGTTGGAGGTCGCCAAGAGCATAGAAATTCATGTATACATCACATAACGACCAAAACATTTGACTATCACTTAAAGTCTACTGTATTCCCTTGTAACTACAATAAGATAATGTTTATCTTGAAGTAGATAGAGCAATAAGTGTTTGTACAAGAGTAGAGAAAGTCATGTATACATCACATAACGACCAAAACATTTGACTATCACTTAAAGTCTACTGTATTCCCTTGTAACTACAATAAGATAATGTGTATCTTGAAGCAGATAGAGCAAAAAGTGTCTGTACAAGAGCAGAGAAAGTCGTGTATACATCACATAAATAACAAAACATTTGTCAAACACCTAAAGTCAACTGTATTCCCTTGTAACTACAATAAGATAATGTTTATCTTGATGTAGATACAGCAATAAGTGTCTGTACAAGAGTAGAGAAAGTCATGTATACATCACATAACGACCAAAACATTTGACTATCACTTAAAGTCTACTTTCCTTGTAACTAAAATAAGATAATGTTTATCTTGAAGTAGATAGAGCAATAAGTGTTTGTACAAGACTAGAGAAAGTCATGTATACATCACATAACGACCAAAACATTTGACTATCACTTAACGTCTACTGTATTCCCTTGTAACCACAATAACATAATGTTTATCTTGAAGTAGATAGAGCAATAAGTGTTTGTACAAGAGTAGAGAAAGTCATGTGTACATCACATAACGATCAAAACATTTGACTATCACTTAAAGTCTACTGTATTCCCTTGTAAGCACAATAACATAATGTTTATCTTGAGGTAGATAAAGCAGTAAGTGCTTGTAGCTATAGTTCTACCAATGCAGAGAGAGAAAATTATTTGAGTTCACAAAGGTATGTAATTTGCCACACCTTTGACTTTTTGTAACAAAAGCTGGAAGGGCGTAAACAGCAACAGGAAATGACATACCTTCACATACATTTTCCTGACAGTATTGCATCACCTGCATCAAACCTGCTTCCGGATGCCTGCTGCTTCACTCATAAAATGGCATTTACAGTCATTTGATAACTCAAACCAAGGTTTTATGAATGAATTACTTAGGGAAGTGCCTTAGATGCTTCCACAGAGCGAAAGATAGAAATCTAATAATTTCCCGCAAGTAGGGGAATTCATTATACAAGGGGATATCAGGTGGCTAATTAAAAAATCAAGAGATATGAATTTTTTACATAGCATTATACATTTCTGAAATATTATAATATACTTAATCTATTCTAACCTTGTACACAGAGAGATTTCAATGAGCCCAGAGACCATAGAGCTTTGAGTAAACATTCATCTTTCTCGAAATGAGAAAACCTCCAACGTTAAGTCTTATCGGACGATGAATGAAATGAAGTTCAAATGAGTACAGGGTACATAGAGCTTAAATTTAACAGACATTCATCTTTCAGGTTAAGGGAAAACAGCTAGATGGGGATTCGAACTGGGGATATCTTGACGCGCTACCATCGATTTATCCTGTTTAAAACACACAGAGCTTTTCGAAAACGAAATGTTTTCCTTATTCTTAAACTCGACATTCTAACCTTTTCGTAATCATTTTTGTGCGGTAGTTCTCATTTGAGGTACCGGAGGGAAGCATTGTGACTTTCCATTAAAGGAGGAGCTGGAAACAGGAGAACATCTGACGGTAAAACAACGGCATTGCGGACTAAGGTTTTATAATGAAGTCCGTCTCTTAATTAAGCAGATAAAACACAGATACAAACGGCATCACTGGCTCGTTTAATTGTGGCCTAAGGTGGATGCTTAAGGGCTTATCTGCGACCGAAACAATGCCGCGGAGCATGTCTCAGAGAAAGAGTAACGGCGCGACGCTCGAAAAATACCTTCATCTCTTCTCGGTGCCAACGTAACAAGGGCATGGCACGAAAATAGTAACCAAAATATAGATCTAATCCTTGATAAAATCGAACTAATCTTAAAATGACCACGTAAAGGAAGCTCCCATTGGTGAAAGCTTTTGGCCCGCATCCGTGACGTGCTGTTAGCACGTCTGCCTCACATACAAGATGTCCCTAATTAGGATCCAGTCCACGATGAATCATTTGGAAAAGTTTTTCCGGAGTTTTCCATTATAATGATAAATGTCTGGTAACTCTAAGCTCTATGTACCGTGTACTCATTTGGTCATCATTTTATACATCGTCTAATATGACTTAACGTTGGAGGTTTCCCCTTATTATGAAGGATGAATCTCTGGTAACTCTAAGCCCTATGTATCCTGTACTCATTTGAACATCATTTCATTCATCGTCCGATATGACTTAACGTTGAAGGTTTTCTCTTATCCTGAAACATGAATGTCTGGTAACTCTATGCTCTATGTACCGTGTAGTCATTTGAACATTATTTCATTCATCGTCCGATATGACTTAACGTTGGAGGTTTCCTCTTATCCTGAGAGATGAATGTCTGGTAACTCTAAGTTCTATGTACCGTGTAGTCATTTGAACATTATTTCATTCATCGCCCGATATGACTTAACGTTGGAGGTTTCCTCTTATCCTAAAAGATGAATGTCTAGTAACTCTAAGCTGTATGTACCGTGTAGTCATTTGAACATTATTTCATTCATCGCCCGATATGACTTAACGTTGGAGGTTTCCTCTTATCCTAAAAGATGAATGTCTAGTAACTCTAAGCTCTATGTACCGTGTAGTCATTTGAACATTATTTCATTCATCGTCCGATATGACTTAACGTTGGAGGTTTCCTCTTATCCTGAGAGATGAATGTCCGGTAACTCTAAGTTCTATGTACCGTGTAGTCATTTGAACATTATTTCATTCATCGCCCGATATGACTTAACGTTGGAGGTTTCCTCTTATCCTGAGAGATGAATGTCTAGTAACTCTAAGCTGTATGTACCGTGTAGTCATTTGAACATTATTTCATTCATCGTCCGATATGACTTAACGTTGGAGGTTTCCTCTTATCATGAAAGATGACTGTCTAGTAACTCTAAGCTCTATGTACCGTGTAGTCATTTGAACATCATTTCATTCATCGTCTGATATGACTTAACGTTGGAGGTTTCCTGTTATCCTGAGAGATGAATGTCTGTTAACTCTAAGTTCTATGTACCGTGTAGTCATTTGAACATTATTTCATTAATCGTCCGATATGACTTAACGTTGGAGGTTTCCTCTTATCCTGAAAGATGAATGTCTGGTAACTCTAAGCTCTATGTACCCTGTACTTATTTGATCATCATTTCATTCATCGTCCGATATGACTTAACGTTGGAGGTTTCCTCCTATCCTGAAAGATGAATGTCTGGTATTTCTAAGCTCTATGTACCCTGTACTTATTTGAACATCATTTCATTCATCGTCCGATATGACTTAACGTTGGAGGTTTCCTCTTATCCTGAAAGATGAATGTCTGGTATCTCTAAGCTCTATGTACCCTGTACTCATTTGTACATCATTTCATTCATCGTCCGATATGACTTAACATTGGAGGTTTCCTCTTATCCTGAAAGATGAATGTCTGCTAACTCTAAGCCCTATGTACCCTGTACTTATTTGAACATCATTTCATTCATCGTCCGATATGACTTAACGTTGGAGGTTTCCTCTTATCCTGAAAGATGAATGTCTGGTAACTCTAAGCTCTATGTACCCTGTACTTATTTGAACATCATTTCATTCATCGTCCGATATGACTTAACGTTGGAGGTTTTCTCTTATCCTGAAACATGAATGTCTGGTAACTCTAAGCTCTATGTACTCTGTACTCATTTGTACATCATTTCATTCATCGTCCGATGTGACTCAACGTTGGAGGTTTTCCCTTATCCTGAAACACGTATGTCTGGTAACTCTAAGCTCTATGTAACCTGTACTCATTTGAACATCATTTCATTCATCGTCCGATATGACTTAACGTTGGAGGTTTTCTCTTATCCTGAAACATGTATGTCTGGTAACTCTAAGCTCTATGTACCCTGTACTCATTTGAACATCATTTCATTCATTGTCCGATGTGACTTAACGCTGGAGATTTTCTCTTATCCAGAAAGATGAATGTCTGATAACGCTAAGCTCTATGGGCCCTGGACTTATTTGAACATCATTTCATTCATCGTCAGATATGACTTAGCGTTGGAGAATTTCCCTTATCCTGATAGATGTATTTTTGGTAACTCTAAGCTCTATGGACCCTGGACTTAAAAATCGTTTCATTCTTCGTCGTATATGACATAACGTTGGAGGAATTCTCTTACCTTGATAGATGCATGAAAGAAATAAACGAAATGTATTAATCATAGATATAATTGTCTCTATTTTAATTAGAATACTAAATTTTATATATATTTTTCTTCTAAGCAAATGAAATCTAGATGTTGAATTTACTGTAAATTTTCTCAGAAGCCCTAATCAATCTTTTGTTTTTGTATAACTGGCAAGCTCTAAGAGATAGACATTCCTGGTTTTATTTTTCCAAATAGGAGGTGGACATTGTTATTTACATCATTTTCTCGCAAATGTAACGGAATGTCATAGAGAAATCTCTTAAGAATTTATCTACGATGTCTCTCTGAATTAACATAAAGTAAAGAAATAATTAATTCAAGAAAATTTGTGTTAAGAGTGAGTAGAGAAGTTCATTTAATCTGGCCCATTTTATCGTTGGTAAGGTGAAGTATTTTAGTCACATTTTCTTAACACTCTAAGTCTCTGTGTCATATAGTTCTCTTCTGAGGAAGGGAAAGCTTCATCAATTCTTTGCCTTTCAAGTACACAGCGTTTCCTGCTGATATAATAACGCTGTGATGCATTTAAACAATTTGTTTCTATTCAGCAACTTGACCACAAATGTGAGGGGGGAAACAGGAAAAGCAAACGCGGCGCATATCTTCGCTTATCTTACGCACTATTTTGCTGAACTGTGTTTTTCAAGGTTGACCACACTTGAACTGTACCCGGAGGATAATGTAGAATTATACAACTTTCTTTGATAATTTAAAAGCTTTAATAAATCTCTTATTCTCACTGACAGCTTACTTGCACAATTACACTTAGCTTAAACTTCCTCGAAAGTTAAATTTTATGCACATTATAAGTTAACTCTAACACCTGCCATTACATGTATTTGAACTGCACCCGGGAGCTAAGAGAGTTAAATCACCGTGGGCGCGCTATGGCGAGCAGACCAGCAGAAGAATCGAGTCGTCCAGGTTTACCTGAACGGAGTGGTTTCGCCCAGCACCTAGCCGCTTACTGCGGCTTTATCTGAACAGTGTAGTAGTTGTCCGTCCTTTGTCTCAAGCGTTTGTGTCGGGGCATAGGTTTCCCTGATCTATTGGGTTAAGCCGCTCAGGCTGCCGCCTGGGGTATGTATTCCCAAGGCTGCCTTCACCCGAACTCCCCGGTTGAAGGAGGTTGGGGTGCAGACAGCACGATCAGAGGGGATAGGAGACTGTGTGGGGGAATTATCTAGACCCATTTCTGGTTCTGGGGTTTACGGTGGGATGGAGAGAACCCTTTCTGGCTAATAGCCCATGGCGTCCTTGGGGAGTTTGTATCTTCTCCTCCTGCGAGGAGCTCTGTGGTCATACTGACCCAAAGTGTTGACCAGCTGGTTGGAATGGGTAGACAGTTTTTGGTGGAGGGTTCGAGATCTCTCTCTCTCTCTCTCTCTCTCTCTCTCTCTCTCTCTCTCTCTCTCTCTCTCTCTCTCTCTCTCTCTATCTCTATCTCTCTCTCTCTCTCTCTCTTACCATTTCCTCTATGTGAGGTATTTGGGAATATTCGTGTAGGATGTGAGTAGGAAAGTACCGTAGATCATCCTTAATGCCCGATTCTGCACGATCTGTAGTCTGCGGATGGTGGTCGGAGCCGCCAATCCCCAGTCCTCGCACCCATACAGAATCATGGGTGTAATAATCGCCCGGTACAGGCGTAGTTTGAGGTGAGCAGGCATATTGGACCTGAAGATGGGGTACAACTGCCTGAGTGCGACATGGCCTAGTCCCGCCTTAGCCCTGACATGGGAAGTGAAGTTTAGCCCACGATCAAGCAGGACACCCAGGTATTTAGCCGAGGTAACCCATGGGATTTGCCTCTGCCTCAGCCTCAGTGTTCCCGTCGGTCGACAGCGTCGGACTTTAGCCAGTAGAAGAGCAGAGCTCTTCCCTGGACTAATTGCCATCCTCCACTTCTCACTCCAGCGGCCGATCGCTCGCAGCTGTCGTTGGAGAGGCGGGAAGCAGAACTTGTCATTTTTATTACGCGCCATTATGAGAACATCGTCCGCATATTGGCACGTAACTGTCTGTGGTTCTGTGGGGAAGTCAGACATGTAGGCCGCGAAGAGCAACGGTGATAGAACACTACCCTCCCGGACTCCCGCGGCTATGGAAGGAGAACACCCCGACTACCTTGTCTCGTCAGCCCGGAGAGCTGTCCGAGAGAGGAACAAAAGCAACCTTCACGCGCTCACACGGAGAAAAAGGGAAACAAACAACTGAGGTACACGCCTCGTGGCTCAGTTGTTAGACCGCTTGGCTCTCACCAACGCGGCCCGGGTTCGATCCCAGGCGACCCCAAAGTGAGATTTGTGGTGGACAACACGGTTCTGGGGCGGATTTTCTCCGGGACCTCCTGTTTCCCCTGGCATCTCATTCCACCGGTTGTCCATCTTCATCTCATGTATCATCAGTGTCATCGCCTGCAAAGCCCTATGTAGTAAAAGTGGGCATTAAACACTACACATTTCACGCCTCGTAAAAGAAAGCTGCAATCAGCACACACTGCAGAAACAAAAGAGGGTTAGCTCCCGCCACTTCCACTCTACCCACACTACCCCGTACATCCAGCGCTCTTCTTATCTTGCACCTACTGTACATTTCTCAGAGAAAGTGTAATTCTTAAGCTCTAACAGTCGATAATAGCTTCTGTTACTAGTATAGATTAAAATTATTTACAAAATTAACTATCATTGTGTATTTTCTCTCCCGCACCTGCATTCTATGACAAAAAAGAAAGTCTCAGAATTCACCAAAGAAAGAAATATTAGATGCTACAGTGGATAAGAGAGACATATCAAGCTCTCGCATCTGTTAGAGTTAATTCAAGATGATAATGAATTTAAAACAATAGTTTATGCTGAAGAACTAAATATCTTGGAGTAACAATAGACAATCAAAGCCGTACGCGCAGAACCTTGTAGACTTAGGGTCGCTCGCTCGCAGGTACTGGTAGGCTTGTGTTAGCCTGAAGATTGTTGCTGTGTGCCCACCCAGGATAGGGTTTAACCACAGATAGGATTTTCTTTTCGGGCTGGGTTAGGATGGCTGTTTTTCTTTGAGGATGGTAGATTGAATATGAGGTAGTTTATTGACTCCTCTAGAAGGATAGAATGCTATCTCTAGCACCCTGGCGTTGAAAGATTTATTTTGATTTGAACTGAATTTTGACTGAATTTTTGTTTATTGTTGAGACCAACAACTCTTGGTAGATTATGGGAGCTCAGCTTTTGCTGCTGCTGGAAAACCAATGACTTAGGCAGACCGGCAGACCAGCAGAGGAGACGGGTCGTCCAGGTTTACCTGGACGGAGTGTATGCTGCCCACCACCTAGCCGCTTATTGCGTCTTTATCTGGGCAGTATAAAAGAGTCATTATTGTCTTAGGCGATTGTTTTTGGCAGTGGACATATCTAGCCTTTGTGTGCGCAGTCGCCCCGAGTAGGGTGGATGCGCCAGTGCTGGCTGCGCTCTTCCGCCTGCCTGGGAGGCATCTGAGCACAGTCCGCTTAAGAGGCTAGAGGGAAAGGAACAGTGTTATGTATGGGACTTACCAAACCCATTTCAGGGCTTGGGGGGTTGGAGTCAGGGGGTGGTGTCCCTGTTCGGTACTAGTTACCCAAGGCATCTTTGGGTAACCGGTAGCTCGGCCGTCGGCGAGGAACCCTGTGGTCGTAACGGCATAGGGTGTTCACCAGTATGTTTGGATGGGAGTCCAGCTTATCGTAGATGGTGCGGGATCTGTCCCGCACCAAGTCCACGATATACGGGACCCCAGAGTATTGTGACTTTGTGGGTTCGTGAAATGAAAGGTCCAATTACACAAACTCAACAATGTTCTTTATTTCCACCGACTTTCAGTTACACTCTTGCCAATTACACAGAATTACGTAATGCACACAATTACGATTCACCAGTTCGTCCATTAGAATTTCACTTGCACTCGTAATTACGTACAATCTTCCGATGCTCTCACACAGTCTTCTCGTTGTACACTAGCACTGCATTCTTACACCAAGAACTCTGACTGACTCACTCACTCACTAACTCACTTCGCTCACGGCAGCCCCTTTTTATTGGAATATCGCCGCCTTCTAGTTTCCACAGGAAGGTTCCGGTATATGAAAGATCCCGTAATTTCGAGAACACAGGTGGACAGAAACAGACGGCACAATGATGTTTTTTCTCCCAGCCATTGCCTGTCACCACTATAAGACAAACGAGGGGGGGGCGTGGCTAACACGGACCTCCCCTGCATTCCGCTCTCAGCTGCTTCCATAGGGTGTTCCAACGCTCGGGTGACAGTATGTATCACGGATGTGGGACGGGAATCTACGTCCAGTATCGTAGATCATGCGCAATGCCCTGCTCTGTTTCTTGAAACCAGAATGTCCAGAAAGGGCAACACCCCATTCTCTTCCACCTCCATAGTGAATTGAATCTGGGGTCTGCACCGTTCGATGTGTGAGGAAGTCAGATAGTGTATCTCGTCCATGTGGTCAGACTACAAACGTATCGTCCACATATCTGAAGAAGAGTGAAGGCTTCAGATGTGCCGTCGTGAGAATCTCATGCTCCAAGTGCTCCATGTAGAAGTAGGCCACCGCCAGTGATAATGGCGAATTTTCGTATGTTATATAATACTGCAGTGGTTGAAACCACAATTACAACATTACGCAAATAGTTTAAATATATAGTTTAAAAATAATTATAGGTCTTCTTCGTGTAATTTTATTCCTCCAACGTCAAAGTCATATCAGACGGTGAATGAAGTGGGTGAAATGATGCTCAAATGTGTCCAGGGTCCATTGAGCTTACAGCTACCCGACATTCTTCTTCAAGGATAAGGGAAAACCTCGGAAAGTACTTTATCCAGGTAACTCACACTGACCGAGATTTGAACTCCGGACCTGTTGAACATGAGGCAATCACGCTACCTTATACGCTACCGAGGCGGGCAAAACATTATAGTTTAAGAATTACTTATTTCTCTAATACAACGACACAGCGGTACATCCGTATAGCTGTGAATGTTACTTACGTTAAGAGATAATTCGTCATTGTCATTGTCTTCAACGTCTGAGTACTGCAAATTTATGATGATAGGTTCCAAAGTCTCGTTACGTGCTATTTCTTTCCAAAAGTTTTTTTTTTTTTGTAGTTTATCTGATGTCTCACCCAGTCTTCCCAGTATTGTTGTGTTCCTTGTCAATTTCTTGGTGAATAAGTCGTTCAACGTCAGTCAGTTTAAAAATATTATTTCTGTTTTCAACATAATTTGAGCCCACATGAACTCTATTGGATTGTTCTAGCAGTAGTAGGAGGGGAAGGTGGATCGTGTCTCATTGATCCAGCTGATACACTTTTTCATGGAAGAGTAACTGAATAATACTGCTTTCAACTCGCTAGAGTAAATAAATTCATAAACAAAGATATAATGTGACCAGACACGTTCTGCTGGGCCAGCAGGAAGTGTATTGTTTGCTCTCGCTCGAATTTAACAAACACCTTGAAGCAAATGTGATGATGGTGGTGATCAAAGGTTACCACAGCTCCACGTTGTGCGCCAGTTTGTTACAAAAACGTTTCTGGGTGCACACAATTCCACGTTGTGGACGCCAATTTGAAGCAAATAATTTAATGGCGAGCAATGAGGTTTCTCTCAGGGTATGCGTGAATGGGTGTGAGAAGGAGATTTTTACAACACTGGAATGCCCGTCTCCAAATTATTTATTCACTGCTTCTTCTTTTCAAATATCAAAATGGAAGTTGCCGACCGAGGGTTACCAATCTCGGTTTAGAGTTATTGAATGCTAATTGTTTATTTCTCGATAAATTTTGATGACCCGACAAATATTCAAGACAGAACAAGTTGACCGCTCTAATAGGCTTCATGTCTCAGACTCCTCTCTCAGCGGCTGCACGCCGAAGACCCCTTCTGATCGGCTTCACGCCGAAGACTGTTTATAATGGCTTGCTAGCCGCGAACTAGCCATATCGGCTTCGCGCCGAAGAGTGCCCTCTAACCACAGCTGCGCGGGTATATATCTCTAACTTTCACTCTCAAAACTCTTTTTCAAACAAAGTCCCTTTGTGGCTGTTTTGGTCGCCATTGTAAACGATCCAAAGAATTCCCTATTCATACACGTCAAGTGACAATTCCTTTAGAAATCTTCTAAGGACACTGCTTCCTACATGGCTTTGTTACACTTTCCCCAACTCAACTGGCCTTGCCCCTGGTCGTAACAAAGAACCAACATTCCTTTGACATCTATCATGATTCTTTGCTTCTGGCAAACCATAATTTCTGTATCAACCTTGTCTTATTCAAAGTACATATTTCTTTTATCAAGTCGTGTCAAATGTTTACGTTTCAGTTCTGAGTAATTACAAATATACGTTCACGTATACATGCCAACCAATAATGATATCCAATACAATGCTTACGTCGCGATGCAGGCACCTTGCCAGCTTTAGGAACACTATTTGAGCTAAAAATATGAGTTTTTTTACGGTTATGTTAGGTACATTATTCTCTCCTTCCTCATGGATGAGCTTTTGCAAAATCGAATTTTTGTCTTAGCACGAATAGTATTTATTATAGATTGATTAGTTTGACGCTCGTCACACACCACTTAGCGGGAATGCAATACAACAACACCGCAGGACGTCGCAGGACGATGTCGTTGCTCGTCTAGTAGCGCTCAAAGACAAACACCTTCCTATTTGAAGCACATAATAAGTAATGTAATTTTAAAGATCTTAAAAGAATATTGAAGTTGTGTCAAGACTCAGCGAGCAAAACGGAAACGTTGTGTGTACGTCAGAAAAATTACTAGCAGCGCAAGTTTGTGTAAAGATAGATAGCGATTGGGGTAAGCATTTTGGCGACAAATCAAGTCGCAATATCATCTCACTCACTCTTATCTGGGGAGAGGGGGCGCCACAAGAGATTTAATAAGATCTGCAATTTGAACTCGATACCAGGAAAAAACATGTGTTTAGAAGCTTCCTATATTTGATGCGTTATTATCCTTATAACAAGCGACATTCATTCTAGAATAAATAACCCGGTTCAGTCACAAAAGACATCCTTTTACATGGTTTTAATCTCTCTTCTTTCTGTACGCACTCAAAAGAAATTCATTTTGAGATGAAGGCGATTCTTTCGCTTGTCGCTGTGTAAAGAAGGCGGAGGTCAAAGAAGGACAGAATCGCTTCTTACTTTGTACATTCTGGAGACAAACATAGCTGCGAGATGAGATCTTCAAGAAAGTGTGAGTAAGGACTTTCTTTTTTAATTAATACCCGAGAGGCTGTCTTCAAGATGAGCTTCTAGAACGAGACGTCAAATTAATCCTGTACAGCGGTCATTTTCACTTCCACAAGTCTTAAATATACGCTTTTGAAACCAACATGTCGAAGAGAAGCGAAGTCAATCATAGAGAAACAATGTTAATAATAATCGATCCATTATATACATTTACATTATTGCCGGAGTCGCCTCTCTGTGTTTTATAGGAAAGGAAAAGCCAATTTAATCCTATGTAAGTGTCATTTCTAATGACATGACGCTTAAAAACGCTTTGTCAAAGAATAAGGAGGAAGGTCACATTTTACGAAGTGCAAATTGTCTGGTCCTGCGAAGTACAATAGGCGAGTTGATAGTCAAATGTTTTAAGGCAAACCGCTTGTGAAAAGTTGAAAGTCTATGGTTATGTCTCAATTGTTTTGCAAGTTTTCACTGTATAACTGTGGGACCTTCCTATACACCTAATACCCAGCTTCTATTGTTATTTTGTTTAAAGAATGATTTGAGGTTCATATATAAAAGCATATTTATTAAGATTATACCCAGCGTATTCCTGTTCTAATAGAGGGTTACACAAAGTGACATGTTAACATTAGAAATTATTAGGTCGAAGTGTTAAATTCTCAGTTTAACACCCTAAGACGCTTATAATTTTAATATATAATCAAAAATTTAATTCCTAATGACTTTCTGGTGTTCCATGGCAAAGTTCATAGATTTACGAGTGAAATTAAACCATTTTCAACGATTTTTTTCTGTTCCTTTACCTAATAGAGCATTTTTAAAGGTTTTTAAGTAGCTTTTAAGAAAAAAACGAGCTTTTCGTTATTTTTCATGGATTTGACTCATCATTCAAGCTTCTAAACCTGAAAATCTAACAAACTTCTGAAATCTATTGCGACAACAGAGACTTAGATAACGAAGTGAATCTACTTCTATTTTTGAGGACCGCACTGAAGTTTCCACAGAAGTAAACATTATGAGGTGATGTATTCAGTGATAAAATAAGTGAAATGAGCAAGCAGATAAACAAATGAAGGTGTATTTTTAGGTGCTCTTTATAATTGTTTAAATCCAATTCCTGTTTATAAGTATTTCAGTCAATATTTAACAATGATTAAAAGGTGCGTTGCAGAGTTTAAAATAGGACGTACGAGTACTAGTGATGAGGCTCGCTCTGGACAACCTATGGAAGTCAACTCTCGAGATCATTGAAAACATTCATCGTTTAGTAATGGAACACCACAGATTAAAGTTGTTTGAGATAGCAAAGGCTTTTAACATATCTGAAGAACGTGCAGGTAATATTTTAAGCAATGAATGGGTAGAGCCAGACTGAAAAATCCAATGCCATAGCCAGGATTTGAACCACGGATCTCCCGCTCTCCGTGCGGTTGCTCTAAACCATAGAGCTACTCTGTCCAACGTGCCGACATGACACTAAATTCTCCAACTGATTCGTATGTTTCCCGGTAGACCACTAGGGGTTCTCATATGCTATGAGACACGCACCTTTTGTGGCGACTTACTATGATGTAAGTACTTAACTACCAGACTTCATAGTTAAACCACTGAGCTACTATGACCAACATACCGACATGACATTAAATTCTCCAACTGACTCGTATGTTTCCCGGTAGACCACTCACATGCTACGAGACACGGACCTTTTGTGGCGACTTACTATGCTGTAAGTACTTAAGTCCCAGGCTTCATAGTTAAACCACTGAGCTCCTCTGTCCAACATGTCGACATGACATTAAATTCTCCAACTGACTCGTATGTTTCCCGGTAGATCACTAGGGGTTTTCACATGCTACGAGACACGGACCTTTTGTGGCGACTTACTATGCTGTAAGTACTTAAGTTCCAGGCTTCATACGTAAACCACTGAGATACTATGACCAACATGCCGACATGACATTAAATTCTCCAACTGACTCGTATGTTTCCCGGTACACCACTAGGAGTTCTCATATGCTATGAGACACGCACCTTTTATGACGACTTACTATGCTGTAAGTACTTAAGTCCCAGTTTTCATAGTTAAACCACTGAGCTACTATGGCCAACATGCCGACATGACATTAAATTCTCCAACTGACTCGTATGTTTCCCGGTAGACCACTAGGGGTTCTCATATACTATGAGACACGCACCTTTTGTGGCGACTTACCATGCTGTAAGTACTTAAGTCCCAGTCTTCATAGTTAAACCATTGAGCTACTATGGCCAACATGCCGACATGACATTAAATTCTCCAACTGACTCGTATGTTTCTTGGTAGATCACTAGGAGTTCTCATATGTTATGAGACAGACACCTTTTGTGACAACTTACTATGCTGTAAGTACTTAAGCCCCGGGCTTCATAGTTAAATCACTATGTTTTTATTTCAGTCTGGCTCTACTCATTCCAACCTTAGCGTGCACATGTCTAGTGTGAAATAAATGATTATTTACAATT
This sequence comes from Mantis religiosa, assembly GCA_030765055.1. Classification (NCBI taxonomy): domain Eukaryota; kingdom Metazoa; phylum Arthropoda; class Insecta; order Mantodea; family Mantidae; genus Mantis; species Mantis religiosa. The sequence goes on from CM060947.1 coordinate 36,982,188, forward strand.
TAAGTAATGTTTTGGACTTTTACAGGTTGTGTGCAAGATGGGTGCCGCGTTTGCTGACACATTATTAAAAGTTACAAAGAAAAACTCTTTCTGTTAGCAATTTGGAGTACTAACGTAAAAATCCTAGTGAATTTTTGAGACGGCTTGTTACAATGGATGAAACTTGGATATATCACTGCACTTCGGAGAGTAAATCACAGTCAAAACAGTGGACTGCGCCAGGTGAAGAAACCCTAAAATAGGCAAAGTCAATTTTGTCAGCTGACAAGGTTACACCGAGTGTTTCCTGGGATTAACAGGGACATATTTTTACTGATTACTTGGAAAAGCGTAAAAATATCACTGGTGACTACTACGCAAGCTTACTGCAACGTTTGAGTGATGAGGGGGAAAAAAGTCCTTGTTTGTACACGACAATGCTTCGGTCCATCGTTAGGTCATGGTAATGAGCAAAATATGTAAATTGAAGTTCGGATTGCTTTAAGTTCCACCGAATTCGCCAGATCTAGGACCCAGTGACTACCACCTGTTCCTGAACCTCAAAAAGTTTCTTGGAGGTTGAAGATTTCACAGCAACGAGGTCATTGATGCAGTAAACAGCTATTTTGAGGATCATAATCAATATACAGAGATTGTTTAATCAATTTAGAACACCGATATGACAAGTTTATTAGACTTTCTAGAGATTATGTTGAGAAATACAGAATTTGTGTTTCATTGAGATGCCCGGAGCTTATCAGCCGATCCTTGTATCTCTAATCTAGCTCCCACCATGCTCTACCATTTTGCTCTACTCGCATATCTCTCCAGATACGCATCTAAGATAGCTACAAAATAGGAACGAACATAAGGCGGGACCAGGCGTGGCTGTTCTGTCGCTACTAGCCAATGCGGTACCTGTAACGTTGTACAGTTAAACAGGCATACTGACTCGCTTTACCGAAGCATGCGGCTTTTTTGTTTGCGAGCTCTAAAGATAGTAATAAAAGAATTATTTTGTTTTTCCTGTGTTACAGAGCTGTTTTTTCTGAAGCTTGCCTTCTACACCCCATGTTTTTACTGTCCAAACGCCATGTTTGTAGCACATCTGGTTTGGCAGATATGAAAACATAAGACGCCTGACTAGAAACAAAAGAATCATTAACTGTCAGTGAAGAAAAGCACACACGTGCTATGCTGTAGTTACATTCAGTAAAGTGATGATCTTTTAAGAGTGTACACGTGCTTTTCAAAGTTAGTAAATATATCGCTTAGCAAGTCTAGTACTGGAGCGTCTAGTAGTAACTCCGAAACAACTCATAAGAGTTTAGATAAGTAGGCTAGAAATATTCTCGTTAATATGTATTACTTTTTCAAACAGTTGTCAATTAAAGACATTATCGAAAGTACAAATTTCGCTCAGAGTCGAGAAGCTTGTCACGTTATTGCTCATTCTCTGACGAACATTGTTAAAGAAGACAAACAGTTTACCAAATTAGGAGAAGTTTCCATATTTAGATCTCCAAGGAAACATCAAGCAGCTGAAAAACGTGCTACCAACTTAGACAATTTTCAAATGTGAGTTTTACGTAGAACAATTTATGATTTATATCACAAGGGGAATATCCAACTGCCAAAAGTCTGACCAATTTAATGAGGGGAAAATAGAATATACGGATTCTGTATCTTCTATGTATAATATTCTGAAATACCTTGGGTTCAAATATAGGAGAACAAATGAGGGTCGCAAATTTCTGCTTGAAAGAAGCGATATTGTTGCTGCAAGACTAAAATTTCTGCACACAATGCACAACATTAGTACATGAGGTTCATGGTGTAAAAATGCTTCATAAACACACATTCATATATTCCGTATTTATTAAGTACTTCAATGAAACAAAAATTGGTTTAAAGTCCATTACAGACAGTATACAAATATGACATCATTAAAATAGACACTATTTTCACAAATCGTTGCAATGTCACTATTTTGTTTCGCTGTAGCAAAGATCTTCTTTCATTGACGGATCTAATTTGAGTCATTTTGTTTTGTGTACATGTGAACGATAGCTACGTAACAGAAGTGTTCTCCAGTTCAAGGTTTTATGGTTCAGATTATGCTATAATCATTGTATGTTCTCACACACATGCTGAAATATTAAGGGTATGTATGACTGAAATTTTCAAATTCTGAACTAATAATGCTAGCTTTTTCAAATTTACACCATAGGTGTAGTATAATGTAAACATGTTACAACCTAAATTTCAAACATTTTTCTCCAGCAGTTTAGAAATTATGATAAATTTTGTATGTTTTTGTTACGTCACTAAAAAGTCCCTTGCGACAAAATATTTTGAATGTTGGTCTAATGTTTTAACCCTATGTTCATAATACACATACTTTTTGAAATTGCTCTGGGTTTTTCTGTGTCTCCTTTAGTTTAGGTCACAAACATTTTTAATTTACAAATATTCTTTTTTTGTCTAAAAAACTGTAAGTTTTGTGTTTGAAAATTAAAAATATATGCTTATATACATTTCACAATAAAACCTAGGGCAATTTCCATTCCTCATGATATTCTGAACCTGTGTAGGAAATTTCATGAATGTAGTACAAAAACTGCAACGCAAGGAGCATTTTACAGGAAGAAAAATGCTGAAAATATGAACATTGAGAAAACAGCGATTAAAGATTTGATTGCATAACTCACATTAAATTCCACCAGGCTGATAGGTTGGACCCTCAGATTTCTTTTTCCTCTCCTCTGTTGCTGCTTTTTCCACCTTTTTCTTCTTTAGATGTTGCTTTTCTTCTGCACAACTTCGCTTCTTGCTTTGCAGGATACGAGTCTGATCTCGCTGCACTGAAGTTTTCCTTGCTGAGTCTACTACACTTTCACCTCTGATATTTTGCTGCAGCTCCAATGACTTAAGACTACCCATGTTAAACTCACTGATACTTTTAATAACAGCAAGATCCAATTTTTGTTTTGATATGAAAACTTCCTTTGGGCACTTATTCCATATGACATGATGCAAAGATTCATTGGCATTCTGTGTTTTTCCTGTTTTGCACCTCTCTAGTAATGTTGTAGAAGCCAACCTCTGATATATTGGCAACATTTTAGGAACTATTTTGTCTGAAAGCCTTATTTTTCTTTTCTTGAATTGAAAATTTAAGAACGGAAAACAGACACAGAATGTGGATGTAGGCAAAAGAGGGCGTGACTCTAACAGAGTTTAAAGGCCACCGACATTTAAATAAGCATTTAAAAATGGCGTTGGGAGGCAAATTATGCATTTTTCACATTCGGGAATGTCTAAATTATTTTATAGAATTAAAATAAAAAAAGTCGTTATTTTCACGATTTTCATGAAATTTCAGTCATACATACCCTTAAGAAGTTTGAGAAGAACGAGTAGTAAAAGTGATGTGAGTGCTGATTGATGAATGCAGAATGCATCGATTGGTAAGCCACCCCGCCGCCTGTCAACTGCAGATGTCAGCTGGGATCCGTGATCAATTACACACGGGCGAGAGAAGAAGGCCTGGAGCGTGAGAAAGGGTTCATTATATAAGGACGCGGGCCTGCAAGCTGCGCTCTCCATTGTTTTGTTTTGTTTTAATAATGTTTTTGAAAGCGCGCCATTGTTTTTGCAGCGTCGGTGTCACGGTAAGGTGCTGTGCATCGGGCATGTTTATCGGCGGGATGCGTTTGGCAGGTGCAGATAAATGATTCATCGACTTAGGAGTGTGTAACTGACGTCCATAGAACTATTGTCTATCACCCAAAGATCGAGAAGCTACAGTCAAACCACATAATCTTTATCAAATCTACATTTATGTGGTTAAAAACCTAGAGATTTTGTAGAGGAATGACTTGAGAAAGTCATGTGAATCCGACACATCGTAGATGAGAGGAGGGTGTTATATGGAGCGATCCATATAAACTTCAACCACTTCAATAGGTCATGACCCTTGAACCAGTAATAGCACACACGTGCAACTTTGGGAGAATATAATACACAATTGGGAGATTGCATTGCACTATTTACATCTCAGAGAAAATGTTGGAAGTGTCCTCCCCCAGCATCTATACATGTATGTACTCGTCTCACATATATTACCCTCCCCTCTATATTTATATTTATTTTAGGGCCTGCGTTTATGCTACTTCATGTGCTTTAACTGTAAGAAATGTCTAAGTATTCCAGTTCTTGTTTCACAGCAAGTGTAACATGATTCAGTAAAGGCGTCATCAAAGACGACTAAATGCAATGGCAAACATTCAACACTGAGGCAAGCACTCACCTTACAGAAGAGACGGCTGCTAAGCAACTGGTGCGAAGGATTCTTCTGCACTGAAAGCTGATAAACTTAAAGCGCCACACTTGAGTTTCACTTCAAAAGTTATGCATTTCTTCTCCGGCTTCTCACAACGAGACAAAAATGGACGCGAGGCGACTAAACAACGAAATTGAAACAGCTGAAGCTCGAGTATTTTCGACTCGAATAGTTGAAATACGACACAGCACGACCTTGAACAAATGAGGAAGAAAAGATGGTGACATTTCTGTGACAAGGGCGCGTTCGAACGCCGAAAAAATGTAATCGTTGCCTTCATATGATTTCTCTAACTACATCGTTTGTTTTTATAGTTTATAGGCAGAGGAGGATTTTGTGGTGACAATTATTTATAAAACTCGCATTATTAATTTTAATTGGTGGTATTTTGTGTGTGTTTTTTTACCATATATTCGCATTAATTTCCCGCAAATTTTTGGGGAACAATTACTGAGTAATGACATGGCTGAAATGAAAAGGAACATGTAACTAGATTAACAGAACTGTTAAAACCCCTTTCTCCAAAATTAAAATATTTTATTTGAAATCAGCAGATAGTAGATAACATGAATAAGCTCAAATATCTTACATCAGACATCACCAAACTGCAGCATACAACAAGTTGTGATATATTCGCTTTTCATATTTGTTCTTTTGTCTGTCACAACTAAGTTATATGTAGAGAAAAATCTCTCACTGTCAGCGTTTGACATCGACAACCAAAGACATTGAAGGGACTTTTCACAGAAATTGCGGTAAGAATCAGCTTTTGTCTTCAACGTCAAGAGTGCTGTTACTACATCTAATCTGTTATCGTTACCATCATGGCTTTGCTGTTCAACAATGTCACAAAGCTCTTTGTAACAAAGAAACAAATCAGAATCACAAGTAATATCACTGGTTTTAAATGCAGTCAGTTGTTTAAATGCTGCCATTACATAATTTACATCACCTATACTTGATTTAGTAACTAACCTAGAAGGCTCAAACAAATGATATAGCCTTTATGGTTATTACATCATCAGTTTCTTTTGTCATAATGGAGTTTAATTTAGACAAAGTCATACGACAGCAAACTTTTAGATTCTCTTCTACAGCTTCTCTAACACTGGGATCCATGATATGATCTACAAGTGCACTTACTCTGTTTCCAAAGTGACCACTCTCTAATATTTCACTTCTCAGCGAGTTAATTCGGGATAAAACAAGATAGGTGACAGTCTTTTGTTTAGATTGAAATTCTAATATTGGATCTGTTATCAATTTGCAATTTTCGGAAACGAAAATTTCCTGTACCTTTACAATATTGCAGCACTTGGCTTCGCAAAAGTGATCATTTAACAAATTTTGTGCAGGAACTGAAAGCTTTTCTTTTAGAAAAAAAAAAAATCGACATTTGTATGAAAATGTCTGTCAATATAAACTACTGAATTAAGGCAGCTAGACCAGCGTGTCAGTACAGACAATGGGAGCAGTTTAGCTTTTAAATCTGGGTGGTGTTAGTGAGGTATTGTTTGTATTAGTTTTTTAACTTTCAGACATTTCGGAAGACATTCTTAAGCCCTGAGGGACAATATTTTCATTATATGTAATGTCTGAGAGTAACTTCCTACAAGTTGTGGCGAAAAAAAATGATTCTCCACTCGCAGCAGATAGGATGCACACAGATTGTTTGGAACGTCCAGGTCGAGACTTGATTAAATAAGAGTCATGAGATCTTTTCTCAGGTGTGGATTTTTGGTTACAGAAATAAAATTTATATTACTCCGACTTCGTAATATATTATTTAATTGTATGATCTGTATTACAATTCAATCGTTTCTACTACGAATATCGAATAACATTTTTTGTATGTTATTAACTTTCCTTTACAATTATATTCACCGCAACATTTTTCATCGTTGTGAAACCAGACTGAAGAACATCTATCTCAATCTCAAGATTTTTTCGTAACTACAGTTACTTCTCTATTAATTTTGTGATTGGCCGATGTACTGTTACGTCACCGCATTACGTAATACAATTATTACTACGGCCAATCACAAAATTACACATATATTTGTTTTTAATATTGTCATTACATGGCCTACTAAGTCATATCATAAAACAATATTCATATAAAAATTCTAACTGAAACATATCGTTACAAAGTTCAGTACCTTTAGTCAGTATAACAGGAGTCTTTGCTGTACAAGGTGTAGTGTCCAATAAATAACATTTCCAGTTAGCATACGACAAACAGTTCTCAGTATCACGTGTGGTGTCAGTTTATTGTTGCATCACTTAGCTGTTATTTCAGTGCGGATGAGGATGTCATTGTACTGACTTTGTTAAGTGTTAAATTTTATCTTGCTTTCGTTACATTTTTAAAAATTTTCTCATGACTTCCTCCTTCATGCTATTAAGACATGAATGTTAAATTAGAGTTATAGTTATGCAATTTGAAATAAATGTAAAATTTTCTATGCAGACTAAAAGTAACAGAAATTTTACATTTATATTATTCTCGAAAAAAAGTAAAAATCACGGAAATTCGCAAAAAAAAAAAAAAAAAAAAAAAAAAAAAAAAAAAAAATCGTTGAAAACAAAAACTCTTCCCTCTGATTATACCTTATTCTTCTACATACAGGATTCGGAAAAAGTTCTGAGCTCAAATAAAATTTTTATTTTCCTAAAAGTAGCTGTAAATATTAAAGTAAAAATAAATTACAAAAATGTATTCTATTTGAAAGAATGAAACAATATTTCAGTCTACATACTGGTATTTCAAGAGTCACTTAAATAATCGGCCAACAAAAGATATAAATACGAGGGCTGTTAAATAAAGAATGATCATAATTTTTTACGGTCATAATTTTTCGCACTAAAATTCAATCTTATTAAATTCTCTTAGTTTAATGTGAAACAAACACACCGTAGTAGTTTCATTGTTGTACTCCCGGTTCCCGCCTGTGAGAACCAGGCAAGCTCAGTCATGTTCAGTATCGCCTACCGCTGCAATGGAGGTAACATGCGAGGAACAATATGCGACTTTGAAATTCTGCTTTCGTCTCAACAAATCTTCAGTTGAGTCCTATGCAATGTTACAGGGGGCCTATGGAGAGTCTGTTCTTCCCTACAGCACAGCTCGAAGGTGGTTTAAAATGCTTAAAGAGGGGAGACAATCAATTTCAAAGAAAGATGGACCCGGTGCTCCAGTTAATGCTCTTACGGAAGAAAACATCAACACTGCTGCTGCCCTTGAGAGACAGGATCGACGAATTACCTTAAGATCACTTTCTGAAATACTGAAAATTTCATTCTGTCACACGTTGGTGACAGAAACATTACACATGAGACATGTTTGTGCGCGATGTGTTCCAAGACTGTTGATTCCCGAAAAAAAGGACATTCACATGCAGATCTGCATGCAGTTAAAGTTGATGTTAGAGGAAGATCCGGAGTTTCTTTCAAAAATAATCACTGCTGATGAAACTTGGCTACATCATTTTTATCCTGAGAGCAAACAGCAAAGCTCAGTGTGAAAATCTCCTTCATCATTAACTCCTAAAAAAGCAAAAGTGGTTGCCTCTGCTGGGGAAAGTTATGGTGATCTCATTCTTTGACATTCAAGGAATGGTTTATAAGTATGTTGTACCTGCACACACATCAGTAACTGGACAATACTACAGGGATGTCCTGAAAGCATTGCAAGTCCATATCAGGAGCAAAAGACCACATTTCCATGAAGGAGGCTGGATGCTGCACCAGGATAATGCGCGGCCGTATATTGCCAATGTTGTTGCTGAATATCTTGCAAAAATCAACGTGAAGTGGTTCCTCACCCTCCCTATAGTCCGGATTTAGCAACATGTAACTTTTTTCTATTATCTAACTTGAAGAAAGGCGTTCGTGGGAGGCATTATCCATCATCAGAAGCAGTGGTGAAGGCTGGGGAGGCGATTTTGAAGGATCTCTCAACAACTGGTTTCCAGCATGTCTTTGTAGACTGGCAGAAATGCTGGGGCAAGTGCATCGCATTCAGGGAAGACTATTTTGAGAAGGACCATCAAAATTATGAGGATGAGTAAAGGTACGTTGTCAAAATTGGTTGTGATCGTTCTTTATTGAAGAGTCCTCCGTACGTATTCCCTCGCACTGCGTAAGTTCATTTCTAAGGTATACTTTAAGCTTCACTTCTTCTAACAGGCCTAATTTCATATTATAAATTATTTATGTTCGTATAGGTAGGCTCAGTTTTTAACAGTTCATCGAGGAGTTTTTCTTTAGTTGATCTTAAAGGAGATGCGAGAATTTCTTATTCCTTTTCGCGTTGTCATGGAAACACTGCAAGTACGTTAAGTCTAAAACAGAGCAATTCTCACTTCAAAACACTTGACCATCACGTCTGCTTATCCACTTTGCCCCAGATTAGTGAGACGGCAAAATAAAACTTTTGCAAGCTTATACAGCAAAAGCGGTGGTAGAGGAGTTTACACTGGCAAGGTTGACATTCGTATACCCGAGTTTAAATATTCTTAGATAGGGAAAGCTCAACATATGATGATCGTAAGGGGAGAAAAATACATTTCTTTTTCTGGTGCTGAAGAGGTTAAAGTTACCGACAAGGGGGTCAGACCAATTTTTGCAGCATGGATATTTAGCTTGATCGCACAAAATAATTGAAGGTTTCCGTACTGTGGCTTCATCATTTTCCCCTCCGCGATTATTTGTTGCGGTCAGGGAGAAGGGTGTCACGTAGCCCAGCCAGGGCGGGGGGAGGCGTATAGGGGTTAAGTGCTAGAGAGCATGAAAAATACGGCGGAAAATGCACTCTCTCATCCTGCTAATCCCTCGGCAAAATCAATACCCTAGGATAATGTGAACATGGCTCCATGGGAAATTCCCATCCACCCCATGGCTTTTTTTGTCCAGTGGAAAACGGTATGTTTGTATGGGTAAAAGGGTTAAAGCTAGGGGTGAGTCGATGGGGCGAGTTTTTCTCGATACCCTATATTTCGATACCGTCATTTCTACTCCTACTTTAAATATAAAATAGAATATTGCCAGAACTGTGCAATGTCAATAAAATTAACTAAGTCTACATATTTAATAAGACAAAACTTAAAACCATTACTGTTCTTATTTTTAAACTCTATATTAGACATTTAAAAGCAAAACAGTTGACTTTTATAAGTTTTTTCAAAAATACACTGCGATCCATATAAATCTGAACCACTTCAATAGGCCATAACTTTTGAACCAATAATAGCACACACGTGCAACTTTGGGAGAATATAATACGCTGCTGGAAATAATTATTTCTTCCACGCTAGCCGTGTGTAGGCTAAGGTTTGAATAAGTAGAGCCAGACTGAAAAGTTCAATGCCACCACCAGGATTTGAACCACGGATCTCCCGCTCTCCGTGCGGTGGCTCTAAACCACTGAGCACTACGGTCAAAATACCGACATGACATTAAATTCTCCAACTGACTCGTATGTTTCCCGGTAGACCACTAGGAGTTCCCATATGCTATGAGACACGCACCTTTTGTGACGACTTACTATGCTGTAAGTACTTAAGTCCCAGGCTTCATAGTTAAACCACTATGTTATTCAGGTAAATTGATGGAATTAATCATTTCTTCCACACTAGGCCGTGTGAAATTTTCAGCGGTCTACGGGGAAACATATGAGTCAGTTGGACAGTTTAATGTCATGTCGGCATGTTGGTCATAGTAGATCAGTGGTTTAACTATGAAGTCTGAGACTTAAGAACTTACAGCATAGTAAGTCACCACAAAAGGTGCGTGTCTCATAGCATATGATAACCCCTAGTGGTCTACCGGGAAACATACGAGTCAGTTGGACAGTTTAATGACATGTCAGCATGTTGGTCATAGTAGATCAGTGGTTTAACTATGAAGCCTGGGACTTAAGTACTTACAGCACAGTAAGTCACCACAAAAGGTGCGTGACTCATAGCACATGAGAACCCCTAGTGGCCTACCGGGAAACATACGAGTCAGTTGGAGAATTTAATGTCATGTCGGTATGTTGGTCACAGTAGCTCAGTGGTTTAACTATGAAGTCTGGGGCTTAAGTACTTACAGCATAGTAAGTCGTCACAAAAAGGTGCGTGTCTCATAGCATATGAGAACTCCTAGTGGTCTACCGGGAAACATACGAGTCAGTTGGAGAATTTAATGTCATGTCGGTATGTTGGTCATAGTAGCTCAGTGGTTTAACTATGAAGCCTGGGACTTAGGTACTTACAGCATAGTAAGTCGCCACAAAAGGTGCGTGTCTCATAGCATATGAGAACTCCTAGTGGTCTACTGGGAAACATACGAGTCAGTAGGAGAATTTAATGTCATGTCGGTATGTTGGTCATAGTAGCTCAGTGGTTTAACTATGAAGTCTGGGACTTAAGTACTTACAGCATAGTAAGTCGCCACAAAAGGTGCGTGTCTCATAGCATATGAGAACTCCTAGTGGTCTACTGGGAAACATACGAGTCAGTAGGAGAATTTAATGTCATGTCGGCATGTTGGTCATAGTAGCTCAGTGGTTTAGATCAACCGTACGGAGAGCGAAGATCCGTGGTTCAAATCCCCACTCTGGCATTACATAACACTATTTATATCTTAGAGAAAATGTGGGAAGTGTCCTCCACCAGCATCTATACATGTTTGTATTCGTGTTGCCATATTCTCTCAAGTTTTACGGAGAGTATCGTCGCCAATATTATTTATTTAGGTTCAAATGGATTCCTTAAGAACATCAATTGTCCGTGGATGTACGTATTCTTGTACACACTATTTTTTAGATAACCCTACAAGAAACAAATCCGGTGAAATTAGGTCAGGGGATGTGTGGGGCCACAGAATTTTTGAGATTATTCCATTATCAAAGAAACTGGTTAATGGTGTCATTAGATGTATGGCACGTTGCTCTATCTTTCTGGAAATAATCGACATCATCCAGCTGCTCCACAAATGTTTTGAAGGTACCCATATAAACTTGAGTGTCTACAGTCGTATCAAAGAAATGGGACCAACGATCCATATATGCTGTTGGAGGACACTTAGAAAAATTTCTCTGAAATGTAAATACTGTAATGTAATTTCCTAACTGGCAGAAAGTATATACCCCGCCCTCAGCATTGCCGTGACTCTTTGGGACGGCTGCCTTCTGTCTGCGCTCACCTCATCCATCCTCTACTTGCGGCATAGCTACAATACATCTACGGTTACAGTGCCATTCTACCCTTAATTAGTTGATTTACTTTCGTAGATATTGTCACCCAATTAGCGGAAGGTATGACAGCAACAGCTGTGAGGAAACCAGAGGCAGCCGAGCCACGCCCCCCGCCCATTAATCTGTCACTAACTGCGGGGTGATTAGGGAAATGTCACCCGTTCCTGGACGTTTCTCTCCCCTTCTCCTATCATCTGGAATCTTCGCCTGGAAACTAGAGAAGCCGAGAAGACGGCGAGATGCCTATAAAAAGGGCTGCAGCGAGTCAGTCAGTCAGTCAGTCAGTCAGTGCTTGACGTGCTAGCGAAGGAGCGCCGTGTTAATGAACGAGAAGACTGTGCAACGGAAGACTTTACGTAATTGTGTACGTGCATCGGAACGGTAACGGACGAACTAGTGAATCGTAATTGTGTGCTTTACGTAATTCTGTGTAATTGGCAAGTGTTCAACTGTAAGTCGGTGGAAATAAAGAACATTGTTGAGTTTGTGTAATTGGACTTTTCATTTCACGAGCCCACAAAGTCACACTGGTGTCAGGAAGCGGGATGATAACCACCGAATATTACGGCCATGGAATCGGCATTGGAAATGCTTTTGAAGAAGATGAACGAGTTAACAACAAAAATGGAGACTACAAATAACAACCTTACCGCCGAGTTGAAGGAAATGAAGACGGCAAATGAAAACCTCACAGCGAAGATGGAAACGGCAAACAACAACTTGGCCACGACAATGACCGCAAAGATGGCCGAACTGACAACGGAGATGAGGGAGGTGAACGAGGTCCTCGCCGCCAAGTTTGAGGAACGGTTGGCCGGCGTGAGGGATGACGTCACGAATCTGGGCAAGCGGATGGGTCAAGTAGACGACCGCCTTAATGATTTAGAGGAAAAGGCCGACAACATCGCAAAACCCCTCACCCGCCTGATGGAGGAACACCGTCCTTATGTGTGGACAGAGGACGCCGCAAACGCTCTCCAGCACCTAAAGGAGACCCTGTGCAGTGCTCCAATTTTGGGTTTCCCACAACCGGGTGGCGCCTTCATTGTGGACACCGACGCTAGCGACCATTGCATTGGAGGTGTCCTATCGCAAATCCAGGACGGCCATGAGCGGGTGATAGCCTACTACAGCAAGACGCTATCCAAGGCGGAGAAGAACTACTGCGTCATCCGACGAGAATTATTGGCTGTAGTAAAGACCTTGGAGCACTTCCACAAGTACCTGTACGGTCAGCCATTCCACCTGAGGACTGACCATTCCGCCCTAACCTGGCTATTGAGCTTTAAGAACCTGGAAGGGTAGACAGCACGTTGGGTCCAGAGGCTGCAGGAGTACGACGTCACCTCAGAACATCGTAGAGGGAAGAGCCACGGTAACGTAGACGCCATGTCCCGAAGACCCTGTCCAGAAGAGTGCGGCCAGTGCACAAGAGTGGAAGAGAAGGAGCGTGCCGCAGCAGTCCGAGTAGTTGTGGCAGTGCCTGCTGAAGGCTGGGGTAGCGCAGGCCTGAGGAGGGAGCAGCTGGCGGACGCAGACTTGGGGCCACTCTTGAGGGAAGTGGAGGCAGGGATGAGACCAACCTGGGAGGACATCGCACCGAGGAGCGCCACCTACAAGTCGTACTGGGCCCAATGGGACTCGTTGAAGGCCAGAGGGGGCGCGCTGTTCCGGGTATGGGAATCGCCCAATGGGAAGACGCAGAGAGAACAGTTGGTACTTCCCCGGATTAAGGTACCGGAAGGCTTGGAAGAAGTGCACGCTGGTACTTCAGGAGGACACCTGGGAGCGAACCGAACGATTGACAACCTTCGGCAGCGCTACTTCTGGCTGAGACTCCGAGCAGATGCTGGTGGTATACCTGGACCGCCTGGCACGCTACGATGGTGCTGTTCGGGACAACCAGCTTTGAGGAGGGAGCAGTGTCACCCAATTAGTGGAAGGTATGACAGCAACAGCTGTGAGGAAACCAGAGGCAGCCGAGCCACGCCCCCGCCCATTAATCTGTCACTAACTGAGGGGTGATTAGCGAAATGTCACCCGTTCCTGGACGTTTCTCTCCCCTTCTCCTATCATCTGGAATCTTCGCGTGGAAACTAGAGAAGCCGAGAAGACGGCGAGATGCCTATAAAAAGGGCTGCAGCGAGTCAGTCAGTCAGTCAGTCAGTGTTTGACGTGCTAGCGAAGGAGCGCCGTGTTAATGAACGAGAAGACTGTGCAACGGAATACTTTACGTAATTGTGTACGTGCATCGGAACGGTAACGGACGAACTGGTGAATCGTAATTGTGTGCATTACGTAATTTTGTGTAATTGGCAAGTGTTCAACTGTAAGTCGGTGGAAATAAAGAACATTGTTGAGTTTGTGTAATTGGACTTTTTTATTTCACGAACCCACAAAGTCACAATAGGTACCGAATATTCTCTAGCCCTACTCTGATACAGTATATGACGTAAACAGCTGACGGCCGGCAATGTCAACACTTGTTTGCTGGCGGAGTGAGAAAAACCGCAATTTTTATATGCGTCCCCACTTTAAACCCAGAGTGACTACACCATTTATACCATTATTTACTAACGTAGCTACAAAGTAGGAATGAACATATGGCGGGGCTAGGCGTGGTTGTTCTATCGCTACTAGCCAATGCGGTGCGTGCAACGTTGTACAGTTACGCATACATATTGGCTCGCTTTGCCGAACTATACCACTAATTTCTTTGTGCCCTCTAAACATACTGATTACAGATTTATTTTTCTTTTCCATGTTACAGAGTTATTTTTTCTGATTACTGTCAAAAACCCCTTTGTTTGTAGCACATCTGGTTTTGGAGATATGGGAAATAAGGCGCCTGTATAGAAACAAAAGAATCATTAACTGTCAGTGAAACAAAGCACACAATTGCTTCCGCAGCCTTTTTTTTATAGGCATATATATATATATATATATATATATATATATATATATATATATATATATATGGAGGGCGAGGGATGCACTTTACGTTGATTTTTGCAAGATATTCAGCAAATACATTGGCAACATGAGGCCGCGCATTATCGTGGTGTAGCATCCAGCCTGCTTCACGGAAATGTGGTCTTTTGCGCCTGATATGGACCTGCAATATTTTCAGGACATCCCTGTAGTATTGTCCAGTTACTGATGTGTGTGCAGGTACAACATGCTGATAAACTATTCCATGAATATCAAAGAATGAGATGACCATAACTTTCCCAGCAGAAGCAATCACTTTTGCTTTTTTGGAGGTTGGTGCTGAATGAGATTTCCACACTGAGCTTTGCTGTTTGCTCTCAGGATCAAAATGATGTAACCAAGTTTCATCAGCAGTGATTACGTTTGAAAGAAACTCCGGATCTTCCTCTAACATCAGCTGTAACTACACGTTACCTCCATTGCAGCGGTAGGCGATACTGAACATGTGTGAACTTGACTGGTTATCACAGGCGGGAACCAGGAGTGCCAACAATGAAACTGCTACGGCGTGTTTGTTTCTCATTAAGCTAACAGGATATAATAAGATTGAATTTTGGTGCGAAAAATTATGACCGTAAAAATTATAATCATCGTTTATTGAACAGCCCTCGTTGGGACTTTAACGAACTTTCCTTCCGATCATTTTTCCCCTTGAAGGATTTACCTCTGGTTACTTCCGGGACGTTTTTAATGAACCTGGATTCGTTCGAACAGGAAATGGCCTATTATCTGGCTAATGGAGCAGATCCTCTGCGTTTCCTCGGAGACGACTCGTCTTTCGCGATTTATTGTTGAACCGCTGGGCTGTGCGTGGAGAACTTTGCAAACATTTCACATTATTTCTCTCCTCCTGCTAACATATTTTAACATTACATCAGCAACAAATCTCCCAACGCCCTCCAGGCAGGCGTCGACTTATTGCTTTCTGAGGGCTCGCGTTCTTCTTTTGTTTCAGCCGGGAGCGAATTTTATCTTCTATGTATTCTAAACAGAACACGACCACCGTTACAACTGCTATACTGTCATATTCTGGTTTCGTATCATTTACCGACCCCTTTAAGTCAAATAGAATAAAAATTTGAAAATTAATGTAAAATTTCTTATTTTTACTACATTTACCATAAGTCCATCTCTGTAGTATCATGGTCCTCAAAATAGCTGTTTACTGCATCAATGACTTCCTCGTTGTTGTCATATCTTCATCCTACAAGAATGTTTAGAGGTCTGGGAACAGATGCTAGTCACTGGGTGATAGTTCTGACGAATAGTGTGGATGTTCTAGCAATTCCAACTTTTATTTTCCCTTGCTTCACATTGCAATGACTGAACAATGGGTCGAAGCATTGTCGTGAAGAAACAAGATTCTTTTCTTTGCCAAATGAGGTCCTTCTCCTTTCACCTCATCACTCAAACGTTGCAGTAAGCTTGAGTAGTAGTCATTAGTGATAGTTTTACTCTTTTACCACTAATCAATAAAAATAATTCCCTCTGCATTCCAGAAAACACTCGCCAAAACCTTCCTAGTTGACAAAATTGACTTTGTCCTTTTAGGCGCTGGATCACCTGACGCTATCAACTGTTTTGATTGTGATTTACTTTCTGGAGTGTAGTGATGTGTCCAAGTTGCATCCATAGTAAAAACCCGTCTCAAAAATTCACTGGAAGTTTTACGGTAGAGCTCCAAATTCTTAACAGAAACAATTTTTCTTTGCAACTTTTGAACAGGTGTCAACAAACGTGGCACAGACCTTGTGAAAGTCCAAAACATTACTTCAATGTTACTTTGATATGTTTACAGCCTCTTTTATCTCAAACAACTTTAATCTGCGATCTTCCAGTACTAAACGATGAATTTTTTCAATGATCTCTGTAGTTGTGACTTCCACAGGACGTCCAAAGCGAGGCTCATCACTAGTGCTCGTACGTCCCATTTTAAACTCTACAACCAACATTTTAATTATTGTATATGAAGGGACAGAGTCTTTCAATGATCTCTTGAGTTGTGACTTCCACAGGACGTCCAGAGCGAGGCTCATCACTAGTACTCGTACGTCCCATTTTAAACTCTACAACCAACCTTTTAATAATTGTATATAAAGGGACAGAGTCTTTCAATGATCTCTTGAGTTGTGACTTCCACAGGACGTCCAGAGCGAGGTTCATCACTAGTGCTCGTACGTCCCATTTTAAACTCTACAACCAACATTTTAATTAGTGTATATGAAGGGACAGAGTCTATCAATAATCTCTGTAGTTGTGACTTCCACAGGACGTCCAGAGCGAGGCCCATCAGTAGTACTCGTACGTCCCATTTTAAACTCTACATCCAACTTTTCAATTCTTGTATATGAAGGGATAGAGTCTTTCAATGATCTCTTGAGTTGTGACTTCCACAGGACGTCCAGAGCGATGCTCATCACTAGTGCTTGTACGTCCCATTTTAAACTCTACAACCAACCTTTTAATCATTGTATATGAAGGGGCAGAGTCTTTCATTGATCTCAAGATTTGTGACTACCACAGGACGTCCAGAGCGAGGCTCATCACTAGTGCCCGTTCGTCCCATTTTAAACTCTACAACCAACCTTTTAATTATTGTATATGAAGGGACAGAATCTTTCAATGATCTCTGTAGTTGTCATTTACACAGGACGTCCAGAGCGAGGCTCATCACTAGTGCTCGTACGTCCCATTTTAAACTCTACAGCCAACCTTTTAATTATGGTATATGAAGGGACAGAGTCTTTCATTAATCTCTGGAGTTGTGACTTACACAGGACGTCCAGAGCGAGGCTCGTCACTAGTGCTCGTACGTCCCATTTTAAACTCTACAACCAACCTTTGAATTATTGTATATGAAGCGACAGAGTGTTTCAATGATCTCTGCAGTTGTGACTTCCACAGGACGTCCAGAGCGAGGCTCATCACTGGTACTCGTACGTCCCGTCCAGAGCGAGGCTCATCACTAGTACTCGTACGTCCCATTTTAAAATCTACAACCAACCTTTTAATTATTGTATATGAACGGACAGAGTCTTTCAATGATCTCTGTAGTTGTGACTTCCACAGGACGTCCAGAGCGAGGCTCATCACTAGTACTCGTACGTCCCATTTTAAACTCTACATCCAACTTTTCAATTCTTGTATATGAAGGGATAGAGTCTTTCAATGATCTCTTGAGTTGTGACTTCCACAGGACGTCCAGAGCGATGCTCATCACTAGTGCTTGTACGTCCCATTTTAAACTCTACAACCAACCTTTAATCATTGTATATGAAGGGGCAGAGTCTTTCATTGATCTCAAGATTTGTGACTACCACAGGACGTCCAGAGCGAGGCTCATCACTAGTGCCCGTTCGTCCCATTTTAAACTCTACAACCAACCTTTTAATTATTGTATATGAAGGGACAGAATCTTTCAATGATCTCTGTAGTTGTCATTTACACAGGACGTCCAGAGCGAGGCTCATCACTAGTGCTCGTACGTCCCATTTTAAACTCTACAGCCAACCTTTTAATTATGGTATATGAAGGGACAGAGTCTTTCATTAATCTCTGGAGTTGTGACTTACACAGGACGTCCAGAGCGAGGCTCGTCACTAGTGCTCGTACGTCCCATTTTAAACTCTACAACCAACCTTTGAATTATTGTATATGAAGGGACAGAGTGTTTCAATGATCTCTGCAGTTGTGACTTCCACAGGACGTCCAGAGCGAGGCTCATCACTGGTACTCGTACGTCCCGTCCAGAGCGAGGCTCATCACTAGTACTCGTACGTCCCATTTTAAAATCTACAACCAACCTTTTAATTATTGTATATGAACGGACAGAGTCTTTCAATGATCTCTGTAGTTGTGACTTCCACAGGACGTCCAGAGCGAGGCTCATCACTAGTACTCGTACGTCCCATTTTAAACTCTACAACCAACCTTTTAATTATTGTATATGAAGGGACAGATTTTTTCAATAATCTCTGGAGTTGTGACTTACACAGGTCGTCCAGAGCGAGGCTCATCACTATTACTCGTATGTCCCATTTTAAACTCTACAATCAACCTTTTAATTATTGTATATGAAGGGACAGAGTCTTTCAATGATCTCTGTAGTTGTGACTTCCATAGGACGTTCAGAGCAAGGTTCATCACTAGTGCTCTTACGTTCCATTTTAAACTCTACAACCAACCTTTTAATTATTGTATATGAAGGGACAGAGTCTTTTAATGTACTGTCCATCACCTCCTTGTTTTCTTTAGGCGTTAAGTCTTTCAATTGGAAATATTTAATCACTACTCGTTTTTCCAAATCCTGCATTTTCGCGAAATGTTTACACTTGTCTTGTTTAAAATGCTGTCATTCAAAACTTGAATATGCTATCGACCTGTAACTATTTATATAAGCTAATCTAGAATTGAACTATATGATGCTATCCGTCAAACTGTCATAGAGACGCCATCTCTGGGTCTGACCAGCCGCTCCTCGTGTATTCCACACATTCGTTTTGCGTAAAATTTCTCTCTCTGTATTGCATTTGAAACACAATCCTGTTACGTACATTCCTATTTTATATGTAATTTTTCTAATAAAATATGTCGATATTTTTTATCACTTAAAATCCTTCACGCACAAAAATATTTGATTAAGTTGCTTTTAACAGAACCTAGTGCACTTTATTGAATATTTCCTCAGTCTGATACTCACAAAATTGAAAAAATTGTAGTTTTAATGCACTATGTTTTGTTTATTAACGTGTGTTAATGACAAAATACATACCCAGCGTGATGTTCACAAATTTAACACATGTAACATTTTAAATTAAGTCTTAATTAGTTAAATCCAGAACGAGAACGAATGTATATTGCCGCGAACCCGTTATCTACGATAGCGCGGCTTTTGTACACAAAGAGCCGGCAAATAAAGATAGCGGAGATAAAGGATTTGCCGGCGCAGATTGAGTTACGCTCCTGGAAGGCTCGGATTTTGTCGTTAGATGTCTTGTTATTTCAGAAACTTCAAGTGATTTTACAGAACAGTCGGCTTCTTGTTTGTCCCAGAAATCTCTCGAATTTGTGAATGAGGTATATAAGATATTGACACGCCAGCGGATCGTTGTAAAACAAGTGAGTCGTATGTTGTAAACAGAGGTAATCAGAACGTTTGTTGTAATCATCGACCTTGGTATTACAGTGCTGCTGAAACGCTTTCCATGGATTTATACAAACCTCTGAGATAACGCACTGATTATTCTCCGGAAGGTGAGATGGTTATTGACGCGTTTCTCAGACCTCTGCTAAGCACCAATGAACGCAGTACTTCAGCCAATCAATGCGCAGAAATCACAAATGACAGATACATGTTATGTCCACGTGGAGTAAAACACAGAGTTGCAATATCTTCGCTGTTTTCTCTCTAATTCATCATTCATTCCATTCTTTTAGTTTTCTTGTGAACTTCATTGGTGCAAGTGGTGTTTCCTGGCCATTCTTAAATATGTGGAGACCTTGGGACTTATCTAGCTTTGATGGTGGAAATAGTGTCAGTAATCCAGCCAGTTTATCTCGTAGTGATAATATTAGTGGTGCTAGTAATAATGTTGTTTCTACTTCTAGTGTCGCTGGTGGGACAGCAAATGAAGCAAGAGTAAAAGGAAGCAAGCTACCTTTAGGAACGCCCAGTAAGCGTAGTAGGGACTTAAAAGATACTCAAGTTATGCTAATTCTCTACAAAAGCCTTGTCCGTAGTAATTTGGAATATGCCTCAATTGTATGGTCACCAATATATAAATGTCACAACAATCAAATAGAGAAGATCCAAAAAAGTTCCTCAGATACTTACATTACATTACGGTGTTTTTACTTATAATCAGAACTTGCCTTATAGTCAATTGCTTAACGAATTCAAAACAGTCTCACTCTCTGATCGTAGTACAATAGCCGAACAATTATTTCTGTACAAACTCATAAACGGCTTGGTATCCACTGAAGAACTGCTTGACAGAATATGTTTTAATGTCAGTTCTGCTAATTTTAGAAATCGTCAGCTCTTTCAATTTAAGACTCCCAAAACAGTATCCCATAAACATTCTCCCGTTGTTAGGTTGTGTGCGAAATACAATAAACTCTCTACTAAAATAGAGCTGGATTTTAGTTTAACTTACGAGCAGTTTAAAAAACAATTAAATATGGGAATTGTTTGCATGTGATTTTCAGTTGTATTGCATAATGAGTTTAACATTTGCAATTCTAGTCTTATATAGTAGTTTAATATGTTTCATTTTTAGTCTTAGTTTTTTTAATATTTTATTCCATTAATTGCATTCTCTTTCTTTTATATTCAACTTTGATCAATTATTGTTTGCTTGATTAGTATACAATTTGCAATGTCTTGTCTTCAATAATAGCTTAATATATAGTGTATTTTTAGTTTGTCTGTATTCCTTTTTGTATTTCTGTTTTGCATTTAGTCAAACTTGTGTAACTAAATTGCATGTAGCTACTGTAATTGGAGCTTTGCTCTGTTGTAGCACAAATGAAGAAAATAAATAAATAAATAAATAAACAGTCCCAGCAATTAATATGTTTTTAAGTATATGGAAGCCAATAAAATAGGAAAGGGGCCTATTACTGAAACAGCTAAAGCAGTAGGCTTAGGGAGACATACAGTTAGTAAAGTTGCGAAGAGACTTCCTATTACGCCAAAAAAAGAAGTGCATTAGGGAAGGTTGATAATTTCACCTGCGACATAGTTCCAAGGGACGTGTACAGATTTTATAAAGAAGAGCAATCACCAACAGTTTTGGAATTGCTGCATACACTTCAAACCGTGTGCGATTTTCCTTACAAAAAGGATTCACTTAGGTAGTTGTTAGTGAAGATAGGTTTCCGCTTTCGCACGTTAAACAAGAGGCGTGTGATTATGGAATCAGCTAGGATTGTGGCATGGAGATACAAGTACTTGAGCAGGCTAAACTATTTAAGGCAGGAATGGTATCGTATGATTTATTTAGACGAGTCTTGGTATGATACTCATGATGTAAGAAAAGGTTGGGATGACGGCAGCTGCTCTTGCTGCCTTCCAGCCTCTTGTCACGTGGAAAAAGAATAATGATTCTGCATGCAGGTGGTAGCCAGGGTTGGATTGAGGACTGCTTATATTTGTCCTCCAAAAGTATTCGGGAATACTTGGCCGATTCTCATCACGAGATGAATGCCGCAATATTTGAAGCTTGGTTTAGGAACAAACTTTTGGAAAACATTCCTCATAAGTGTGTGATTGTCTTAGATAATACTAGTTATCACTCACGACTAAAGATAAAAATTCCCACCATGTGTAGCAGAAAGGACGAAATGATTAAATTCATGTTAGAACATAATTTAGAAATACCCAATGCAGTTCCTGTAAAAGCCGTGCTTTTGGAGAAAATTCGAGAAGCTAATATATAAAAAGTGTATGTAATAGACGAAATAGCAAAAGATCGTGGTCATGAAGTTCAGGCTACCACCATATCACTGTTGTATCAATCCGATTGAGTTGATATGGGCACGGCTTAAGCATGCCGTAAGAAAGCGGAATGTAACTCCTTCTGTAACTGACAATGTGTGCAAAGTATTGAGAGAATGTGTACCAAATATACATAGATCCGAGTGTATGGGAAAGATGTGTTCAGCACACCATGCAACAAGAACGAAAATTTCAGCTGCTGGATATTTAACACGGCAATGCTTCGTTCGTTATACACGTGAGTGAGAATGGCAGTGACCGCGAGGAAGGCGAAGACAGACCGTAATGTCAGTAGAATATATACTTTGATATTATTAGTATAATGCAGTTGCACTTAAGGGTATGTATGACTGAAATTTCATGAAAATCGTGAAAATAACGATTTTTTTTATTTTAATTCTATAAAATAATTTAGACATTCCCGAATGTGAAAAATGCATAATTTGCCTCCGGACGCCATTTTTAAATGCTTATTTTAATGTCGGTGGCCTTTAAACTCTGTCAGAGTCACGCCCTCTTTTGCCTACATCCACATTCTTTGTCTGTTTTCCGTTTATAAATTTTCAATTCAAGAAAAGAAAAATAAGGCTTTCAGACAAAATAGTTCCTAAAATGTTGCCAATATATCAGAGGCTGGCTTCTACAACATTACTAGAGAGGTGCAAAACAGGAAAAAACACAGAATGCCAATGAATCTTTGCATCATGTCATATGGAATAAGTGCCCAAAGGAAGTTTTCATATCAAAACAAAAATTGGATCTTGCTGTTATTAAAAGCATCAGTGAGTTTAACATGGGTAGTCTTAAGTCATTGGAGCTCCAGAGGTGAAAGTGTACTATACTCAGCAAGGAAAACTTCAGTGCAGCGAGATCAGACTCGTATCCTGCAAAGCAAGAAGCGAAGTTGTGCAGAAGAAAAGCAACATCTAAAGAAGAAAAAGGTGGAAAAAGCAGCAACAGAGGAGAGGAAAAAGAAATCTGAGGGTCCAACCTATCAGCCTGGTGGATTTTAATGTGAGTGATGCAATCAAATCTTTAATCGCTGTTTTCTCAATGTTCATATTTTCAGCATTTTTCTTCCTGTAAAATGCTCCTTGCGATGCAGTTTTTGTACTACATTCATGAAATTTCCTACACAGGTTCAGAATATCATGAGGAATGGAAATTGCCCTAGGTTTTATTGTGAAATGTATATAAGCATATATTTTTAATTTTCAAACACAAAACTTACAGTTTTTTAGACAAAAAAAGAATATTTGTAAATTAAAAAAATTGTGTGACCTAAACTAAAGGAGACACAGAAAAACCCAGAGCAATTTCAAAAAGTATGTGTATTATGAACATAGGGTTAAAATATTAGACCAAAATTCAAAATATTTTGTCGCAAGGGACTTTCTTAGTGACGTAACAAAAAACATACAAAATTTATCATAATTTCTAAACTGCTGGAGAAAAATGTTTTAAGTTTAGGTTGTAACATGTTTACATTATACTACACCTATGGCGTAAATTTGAAAAAGCTGGCATTATTAGTTCAGAATTTAAAAATTTCAGTCATACATACCCTTAAGAAACTTGCTAATCTTATTGTTAATTGGTAAATGTTCTAAGAAAAAATGTCAGTTTGCAAGTTGGAGAAAACATGACAACGTTGTTTTCTCCACAGCGAGCGAGTCGGCACATCTTATCTCTGCGTAACTGAATATCTGAATCTTATCGCATCCTTTGACGCTGCCATAGTAACTGTTTGAGTAGCGCTATAATAGACTGTATGTGACGTAATTCTGTTACGTAAGGATTGAACAGAGTGTATTTCTACGCAAATAAAGAACGATTTGAACTTCTGAAACTTGAACTTTTAATTCTGCGAACCCACAAGGTCACAATATTTTGATCTAAAACGTCATCTTCTATGCGATTTCTGCGTAAGTAAATTAACTTCTACACATAATTATGAAAGAATAACTCAAAGTGTTGTATCCCATTTTGCTCTTGCTCGTTAAAGCCAACGTTACCGTTATCATCAGTGATACGAAAACTGATTGCTTTCCCATAAATCAATTAAACGAATGTTTACGATTTCGACTTTTGGCCTCGAAATAATTACCCTTGACTATAAAAATTACTTCATAAATGAAATTAATTCACCAATAGCAAAACGTCAGTCCTATTTTACAAGATAATTACAGTGACATTTTTACTACTTGTACACGGTCATCTATTTCATTTTCGTTAGCAAATTAAACGCAGTTTTTACTTTCTTTTATATCAAGTGTAGATATCTGCAATACATCAAAAACAACTGAGCGTTAATTGAGGTTATAAAAACAAACGAATCATCTATAGACAAGTGTATGCCTTCTCGCTTACTAATCGAATCCAAGCGAAACAAGTGACAGGAGAACAAATTAGCGTAGGGAAAAGCACTCGTCACTTTTATACAGAGTGCATTTATTGTGGCAGATAAAATTACAAGGCATTAGGTGTCTCGTACAGATCATATCCTCGATCGAGTGTAGGATTTTTTTCCAGTTTGTCCCTTATGGCGGGAATGGGAACTTCAAGTAACTGTAACCTCGAGAATCCCCGGACCCATTTGAGTATATTATTTTAGTCTATTACCTTCATTTCTAATTTGTTGTACAATTACGACTTTCTCTACCCTTGTACAAACATTTATTGCTCTATCTACTCCATGATAAACATTATCTTATTGTAGTTACAAGGGAATACAGTAGACTTTAAGTGATAGTCAAATGTTTTGGTCGTTATGTGATGTATACATGACTTCCTCTACCCTTGTACAAACACTTATTGCTCTATCTACTTCAAGATAAACATTATCTTATTGTAGTTACAAGGGAATACAGTAGACTTTAAGTGATAGTCAAATGTTTTGGTCGTTATGTGATGTATACATGACTTTCTCTACTCTTGTACAAACACTTATTGCTCTATCTACTTCAAGTTAAACATTATCTTATTGTAGTTACAAGGAATACAGTAGACTTTAAGTGATAGTCAAATGTTTTGGTCGTTAAAGACTACTGTAACTATTATAAGATTATGTTTTATGTGGAAGTAGATAGGGTAACAAGTGTTTGTGCAAGAGTAGGGAAAAACATATGAGTGGAGTAGATGAATTTATTAGTAGGAAATCTCAAATTAGGCATTTTCAATTAAATATCGATATTGAATGATCAGGAGGACGCGGTAAAGACAGTAATAAACCGGTTGCAGAAGGACAAATGAATGTAAGGTACTATGTTTTTATAAACAAAGTAGGTACGGTGTACCTTGCCAACACTGCACGGAGAAACAAAAGGCGAATGCTCGCATGAAGGCGATTTGCTGCTCCGGATTTTGGAAGCGTAAATCTCGCGAGTCGTGTTCAGTAAACAACGAAATCTGCATAAAAAAATGATTAACGTCAGTCGTAACGAGGTCAGCTGCGAAGAGAACGGGAATTTATCGGGAACGTCTGTTACGTGTTCCAATTGCTAATCCTTAAGAATCGGCTGCTGCCTGCTCCTGAGTTGATGCTGCGATTGTGAACCTGCTCATGCACGCAACATTCGTCTGTCTGCACATCGCCCACACCTGTTGCGCCAGATAAGTGTTTGTTTACGTGCCCGAGCATGATGGATCAGACCACACACCTGTTGTCTGCCATATTCAATGTCACACATCACCCCATTGTTGAGAAACACTACAATTCCTTTCTGGAGTCACTGTTAAACCTACTAGACTCCAAATTTCAAATTTCGAGCTATATATATATATATATATATATATATATATATATATATACACATATATATATATACTTGACTTTCAGAAACTGTTTTCTGTTGTTACGTTAGTACACAAGTTCTTAACTTACTAATGGATGTTTGCATATTCAGCTGATTTAACTGTCTGGTTTAATGTTGACAGTCGGATAGGTCGAGTGCTGGGCGAAGTTTAATTTACAGACAAATATAACAAGGTGCAGCACTGCAAAATTATGTTAAGCAGGAGCACATCATCCTGCCATGCACCGCCGAGACTTTACCCCTGAAAGAGACCAAAAAATGAGAAGTTATGTGAAATGATAATGGAGATGAGATAGAGGAAAGATATTAAGCTCCTCTCCCCCTTCAGGCCTCGCTTGTCTTCTTGTGGTGGGTAGACAGTACATAATACCTATCACTGCAGTTACTGAAACGAGCATTAGATCTGGCAGCATGAGTGACTCATATGTACTCTCATACACTCATTTCGTAGTAAACAGATCCACTAACAGAGCAGATAAACAGTTCTAGCCTCTCTCCCTCTTCAGGCCTCGCTTGCTTTCTTGTGGTGGGTAGACAGTACATAATACCTATCACTGCAGTTACTGAAACGAGCATTAGATCTGACAGTATGGGTGACTCATATGTACTCTCATATACTCATTTCGTAGTAAACAGATCCACTAACAGAGCAGATAAACAGTTCAAGCTCCTCTCCCTCTTCATGCCCCGCTTGCTTTCTTGTGGTGGGTAGACAGTACATAATACCTATCACTGCAGTTACTAAAACGAGCATTAGATCTGACAACATGAGTGACTCATATATACTCTCATACACTCATTTCGCAGTAAACAGATCCACTGCCAGAGCAGATAAACAGTTCAGGCCCCTCTCCCTCTTCAGGCCCCGCTTGCCTTCTTGTAGTGGGTAGACAGTACATAATACCTATCACTGCAGTTACTTAAACAAGCATTAGATCTGGCAGCATGGGTGACTCATATGTACTCTCATACACTCATTTCGTAGTAAACAGATCCACTAACAGAGCAGATAAACAGTTCAAGACCCTCTCCCTCTTCAGGCCCCGCTTGTCTTCTTGTGGTGGGTAGACAGTACATAATACCTATCACTGCAGTTACTGAAACAAGCATTAGATCTGACAGTATGGGTGACTCATATGTACTCTCATATACTCATTTCGTAGTAAACAGATCTACTAACAGAGCAGATAAACAGTTCAAGCCTCTCTCCCTCTTCAGGCCCTGCTTGTCTTCTTGTGGTGGGTAGACAGTACATAATACCTATCACTGCAGTTACTGAAACAAGCATTAGATCTGACAGTATGGGTGACTCATATGTACTCTCATACACTCATTTCGTAGTAAACAGATCCACTAACAGAGCAGATAAACAGTTCAAGCCCCTCTCTCTCTTCAGGCCCTGCTTGTCTTCTTGTGGTGGGTAGACAGTACATAATACCTATCACTGCAGTTACTGAAACGAGCATTAGATCTGACAGTATGGGTGACTCATATGTACTCTCATACACTCATTTCGTAGTAAACAGATCCACTAACAGAGCAGATAAACAGTTCAAGCTCCTCTCACTCTTCAGGCCCCGCTTGTCTTCTTGTGGTGGGTAGACAGTACATAATACCTATCACTACAGTTACTGAAACGAGCATTAGATCTGACAGTATGGGTGACTCATATGTACTCTCATACACTCATTTCGTAGTAAACAGATCCACTAACAGAGCACATAAACAGTTCAATCTTCTCTACCTTTTCAGGCCGGTTTACCGCAGTCCTTGCCCTGCCCTCTGCAGTTCTGTGTCTCCTTGAGACGTCGACCGTCTACCTCCTATCGCCTTATACTTCCTCCCAGGTGTGCCTCAATTGTGGGCATAGTTCAATAAACCAAATTTGGACCTCCATGCCGAATCACCTCCGTCGCGTAGTCCAGTCCAGTCAATTTTCCAATAGTGACACGTTTGTCAAATAAGAAATTGTTATTCTTTTTTCATCTCGTGACAGTGCAAGGAGAGCATAATTGCAAGGCCATAGCCTAGCAACTGGTTCTTGAAAAATTTGACTGTCACTTAAAGAAATATAAAGTGATACTACATTCCTTTTTTGGATTAATACGAAACAGCTTCTTCAAGAATGCTTTTGAATGCGGGTTTCAGAAAAACGTGTGACTGTTTATACTCTTCATTGAATATACATTTATTTTCATTTTTTAAAAGTTACCTTTCAGAAGTTTGAATGTTAATTGAGACTGCCGTTTATTAACTTCGGCTCGCCACCAACTTTTCATTTACTTGTATTTATTTTGCCCTTCTTTCGCCAGGAAGGGAGGGAGAACGTGTGATTAGTTAAGAAGGGGAGATTGTGGTGTAGCGAGGGAAGGCAAAAAAAATGAATACGAGCTGAGAAGTTGCGATATAAATCTTGTAAAGAGAGAAAATGGAACAAAATTGCATCAGGGAAGTTGTAATGAACACGAGCGCGCGGCAATTAGCCACGGAATCTGTCCAGCGCTCCTCTCGCACACAAGGTATCGCATTCCTGATTTCACCACAAATACATTCTTTGACTGGAAAAAGTTGACTGCCTCAAAAACACCCCTAAGAATTGCAATTAAAATAGCTTATCTTTTACGCATTTCTCATATATATAAATTCAATAAAGGATGATCATAATTTTTTTACAGTCATAATTTTTCACACTAAAATTGTCTTATATTCTGTTAGCTTAATGGGATATAAACACGCCGTAGTAGTTTCATTGTTGGAACTCCTGGTTTCCGCCTGTGAGAACCAGGTAAGTTTAGACATGTTCAGTATCGCCTACCGCTGTAATGGAGGTAACACGCGAGGAACAATATGCGGCTTTGAAATTCTGCTTTCGTCTCAAAATATCTTCAATTGAGGCCTACACAATGTTACAGGAGGCCTATGGAGAGTCTGTTGTTCCCTGCAGCACAGCTCGAATGTGCTTTAAAATGTTTAAAGAGAGGAGACAATCAATTTCAAATGAAGGTGGAACCGGTGCTCCAGTTACTGCTCTTACGGACGAAAACATTAACACTGCTGCCCTAGTGAGAGAGGATCAACGAATTAACTTAACACCACTTTCTAAAATACTGAACTTTTATTTGTGTGTCACTCACACGTTGGTGACGAAACGTTACACTTGAACACGTTTGTACGCGATGAGTTCCAAGACTGTTGATTCCCGAACATAAGGACATTCACATGCACGTCTGCTTGCAATTAAAGTTTATGTTAGAGGAAGACCCGGAGTTTCTTTCAAACGTAATCACTGCTGATGAAACTTGGCTACATCATTTTGATCCTGAGAGCAAACAGCAAAGCTCAGTCTGGAAATCTCCTTGATCACCAACCCCCAAAACCGCAAAAGTGTTTGCTTCTGCTGGGAGAGTTATGGTCATTTCATTCTTTGATATTCATAGAATGGTTTATCAGCATGTTGTACCTGCACACACATCAGTAACTGTACAATACTACAGAAATATCCTGAAAAAATTGTAGGTCCATATCAGGCACAAATGTCCAGATTTCCGTGAAGCAGGCTGGATGCTGCACCACGAAAATGTGCGGCCTCATATTGCCAATGTTGTTGCTGAACATCTTGCAAAATTCAACGTGAAGTGCTTCCCTCACCCTCCCTATAGTCCGGATTTAGCCCCACGTGACCTTTTCTATTCCCTAACTTGAAGAAACGCCTTCGTGGGAGGCAATATCCATCATCAGAAGCAGTGGTGAAGGCTGCGGAGGCGATTTTGAAGGATATCACAAAAATGTTTTCCAGCATTTCTTTGAAGACTGACAGAAATGCTGGGACAAGTGCGTCGCATTCAGGAGAGATTATTTTGAAAAAGACCATCAAAATTATGAAGATGAGTAAAGATAGGTTGTCAAGAAAAAAGTGCTTTTTCTTTATGGAACTGCCTTAGTGTATATGTTACATGATCCTGTGATTAGGCAGAGCAGGAACCACCGGTGTGCGAACCTCAAAAGTTGTTATTGGGACGCACTGGCCACGAAAACAAAAACATTACTGCTTGCTCTTTATCAGTGACCCTACCCTACCTTTCAGGTAATGAGACAAATGACAGTTACTTGTGAAAAAGTCGACTAATAACTCGGACAGTTGAAGGTTGCTCTACACATTCCGTCCTAACAGAGAGGATTTTGCGTGTACTTAGATAACAAATCCAAGCAATATGGAGCGCTATACGAACGTCGAAATGACGGATATGGTTTTGATGTATGGAACAGCTGAACGGAGTTCAACGAACACGCGATTAATTTAGTTTCATTAAAAATATGAATTGTAAAAATAGTTACATCAATGATAATATTTATTGTATAACTTCAGAGCATTTTGTTATGATCTTAATTGTACAATACTTTCAATCACTTACTGTAAATATCAACAGCTTCCTTTTCAGTTACAAAATCTCTATTTAGTATTACCAACACATGAAATAAAATGCTCGTCTTATTTTATAAGCCATTTAGTTTTGGTTAATTTATCTACAATTCTTTGATGTTGTTTTCTGTTCTGTTTATCATTTAATGCTTCCGTTCTCAACCTCACAAATATTAACTTCCCTCTAAAAGGTATAAGTTGTATATGTCCGCCAGCTTATTTGTCATCATGGACTGCTATAACGGAATTTTGAAATTCTAAATAGTAGCAAGCTACTGCGGAGTATGTTGGTATGTTAACAAACAGTTACAGCACGCGGAACGGCGTGTGACCTATACCTGCGAACTCTGATAGCGTGAGGCACGCGTCTTTGTTCCTGTTACTGCCTAATCCACACTCATTCTGGAGCATTTTATGCGGCTCTATTGGCGGTAGAAGGTATCTACTGCGTCACATAGAAGCTAGGCAACTGCTTCTTAATGTTCGTTCGGTGTCATTTTGAAACGACATATAATGAATCTTCTGAAAATCCGCCACAAATACACCAAATCATACTACAGGTCTCCTCAAAAGGCAAAATCAAAGTACTAGAAAGAAATACCTGATCATGCACTGAAAACAAATGCAGTGCAGGTTTCCTAAGCTAAAAAGGGTTTGAAGAATTCATCTGTTTTGCTTTAAGACCTGTTGCTTGTAGTCACGCCTTAAATGAATCAGCTGCTTCTAACAGAACAATCGACGGAAGGGCTAGACAGTTGAACGCTGGCAAAAATGCATTTCCCTATTGAGACAGTCATTTCTGCAATCACGTCACGCTCGCCTCACGCTCGCGATGCCAGCATCACATTCAAAAGTTTCCAAGTTCGAATCTCGGTCAGAGAGATTTATCTAGATCCACCCTTTCTTCGGCATTTTCTCTTATCCTGAAAGATGAATATCTGGAACTCCGAGCCCTATGTACCTTGTAGTCATTTAAACATCATTTCATTAAACGTCCGAGGTGATTTAACATTGGAGGTTTTCCCTTATCCTGAAAGATGAATGGTAACGCTAAGCTCTGTGTGCCCTGTACTCATTTGAACATCATTTCATTCATCGTCCGATATGACTTAACGTTGGAGGTTTTCTCTTATCCTGAAAGATGAATGTCTGGTAAATCTAAGCTCTATGTACCCTGTACTCATTTGAACATCATTTCATTCATCGTGCGGTATGACTTAACGTTGGAGGTTTTCTCTTATCCTGAAAGATGAATGTCTGGTAACTCTAAGCTCTATGTACCCTGTACTCTTTTGAACATCATTTCATTCATCGTGCGATATGGCTTAACGTTGTAGGTTTTCTCTTATCCTGAAAGATGAATGTCTGGTAACGCTAAGCTCTGTGCACCCTGTACTCATTTGAACATAATTTCATTCATCGTCCGATATGGATTAACTTTGGAAGTTTTCTGTTATCCTGAAAGATGAAAGTCCGGTAACGCTAAGCTCTATGTACCCTGTACTCATTAGAACATCATTTCATTCATCGTCCGATATGGCTTAACGTTGGACGTTTTCTCTTATACTGAAAGTTGTATGTCTGGTAACGCTAAGCTCTGTGTACCTTGTACTCATTTGAACATCATTTCATTCATCGTCCGGTATGACTTAACGGAGGTTTTCTCTTATAATGAAATATGAATGTCAGGTACCTCTAAGCTCTATGTACCCTGTACTCATTTGAGCATCATTTCATTCGTCGTCCGATATGACTTAACGTTGGAGGTTTTCTCTTATCCTGAAAGATGAAAGTCCGGTAACGCTAAGCTCTATGTTCCCTGTACTCATTTGAACATCATTTCATTCATCGTCCGATATGACTTAACTTTGGAGGTTTTCTCTTATCCTGAAATATGTAAGTCCGGTAACGGTAAGCTCTGTGTACCCTGTCCTCATTTGAACATCATTTCATTCATCGTCCGATATGACTTAACGTTGGAGGTTTTCTCTTATCCTGAAGGATGAATAACTAGTAATTATAAGCTCTATGTACCCTGTATTCATTTGAATATCCATCGATCTCGGGTACGTCTGTGCCTGCAAATTCAGGTGCAGTGTTTCGACAAACATTTAAGTTGCATTTGTAACCAATGGTACAAAGATTTCCCACAAGTAAGTATTTTAACATAAATTGCAAGTAATGGTGAGATTGCATCACCTACAGATGCGTACAGGGTCGGCCAATTTCCGCTTGAACACATGCCAAGTAACAAAGGTGTTATTAACAACAAGGTTTCCTTTTGTGCTTTACAAAACAGCCATAACTTGCTACCTGTCATCTACTCGGAATTCATGTGGCTGCCTTTCACCTCAATATCTCACGCACAACGTGATTACAGAGTTAAACATTATAGCCCCCTTTTGTGCCTCTTGTATACTACAATAAATATATTAATATGTATGACACACTTTCATTACTGTGACAAAAGTAATTTCTCTGGCGTACACATCAATTTTCTCTATGTACTGTGTACTGTTTACCCACCACAAGAAGACAAGCGAGGCCTGAAGAGAGAGAGGAGCTTGAACTGTTTGTCTGCTCTGTTAGTGAATCTGTTTACTACGAAATGAGTATATGAGAGTACATATGAGTCACCCATACTGTCAGATCTAATGCTTGTTTCAGTAACTGCAGTGATAGGTATTATGTACTGTCTACCCACCACAAGAAGACAAGCGAGGCCTGAAGAGGGAGAGGAGCTTGGACTGTTTATCTGCTTTTTGTGGATCTGTTTACTACGAAATGAGTGTATGAGAGTACATATGAGTCACCCATACTGTCAGATCTAATGCTCGTTTCAGTAACTGCAGTGATAGGTATTATGTACTGTCTACCCTCAACAAGAAGACAAGCGAGGCTTGAAGAGGGAGAGGAGCTTGAACTGTTTATCTGCTTTTTGTGGATCTGTTTACTACGAAATGAGTGTATGAGAGTACATATGAGTCACCCATACTGTCAGATCTAATGCTCGTTTCAGTAACTGCAGTGATAGGTATTATGTACTGTCTACCCACCACAAGAAGACAAGCGTGGCCTGAAGAGGGAGAGGAGCTTAAACTGTTTATCTGCTCTGTTAGCGGATCTGTTTACTACGAAATGAGTGTATGAGAATACATATGAATCACCCATAGTGTCAGATCTAATGCTCGTTTCAGTAACTGCAGTGATAGGTATTATGTACTGTCTAAACACCACAAGAAGACAAGCGAGGCGTGAAGAGGGAGAGGGGCTTGAACTGTTTATCTGCTCCGTTAGTGGATCTGTTTACTACGAAATGAGTGTATGAGAATACATATGAGTCACCCATACTGTCAGAACTAATGCTCGTTTCAGTAACTGCAGTGATAGGTATTATGTACTGTCTACCCACCACAAGAAGACAAGCGAGGCCTGAAGAGGGAGAGGGGCTTGAACTGTTTATCTGCTCTATTAGTGGATCTTTTTACTACTAAATGAGTGTATGAGAGTACATATGAGTCACCCATACTGTCAGATCTAATGCTCGTTTCAGTAACTGCAGTGATAGGTTTTATGTACTGTCTACCTACCACAAGAAGACAAGCGAGGCCTGAAGAGGGAGAGGGGCTTGAACTGTTTATCTGCTCTATTAGTGGATCTTTTTACTACTAAATGAGTGTATGAGAATACATATGAGTCACCCATACTGTCAGAACTAATGCTCGTTTCAGTAACTGCAGTGATAGGTTTTATGTACTGTCTACCCACCACAAGAAGACAAGCGAGGCCTGAAGAGGGAGAGAGGCTTGAACTGTTTATCTGCTCTGTTAGTGGATCTGTTTACTACGAAATAATTGCATGAGAGTACATATGAGTCACCCATGCTGTCAGATCTAATGCTTGTTTCAGTAACTGCTGTGATAGGTATTATGTACTGTCTACCCACCACAAGAAGACAAGCGAGGCCTGAAGAGAGAGAGAGGAGCTTGAACTGTTTATCTGCTCTGTTAGTGGATCTGTTTACTACGAAATGAGTGTATGAGGGTACATATGAGTCACCCATGCTGTCAGATCTAATGCTCGTTTCAGTAGCTGCTGTGATAGGTATTATGTACTGTCTACGCACTACAAGAAGACAAGCGGGGCCTGAAGAGGGAGAGGAGCTTGAACTGTTTATCTGCTCTCGTATTAGATCTGTTTACTACGAAATGAGTGTATGAGAGTACATATGAGTCACCCATGCTGCCAGATCTAATGCTCGTTTCAGTAACTGCAGTGATAGGTATTATGTACTGTCTACCCACTACAAGAAGACAAGCGAGGCCTGAAGAGAGAGAGGGGCTTGAACTGTTTATCTGCTCTGTTAGTGGGTCTGTTTACTACGAAATGAGTGTATGAGAGTACATATGAGTCACCCATGCTGCCAGATCTAATGCTCGTTTCAGTAATTGCTGTGATAGATTAATGAATGGTCCAATTACGTGAGAACACTGTGAATCTAGCAACGATATCATATCTGGAAGGATAGCATAGACATAGCAAAAGAGATTATGTCTTCTGCCTTGCCTTTCTCTGTTGGATGGATAGTAAATGCACACGCATTAGGACGAACTGCTTTTTCTCCTTCGTGATCCCGAAGAGAGATAAAGTTGGTGAGTGATCTGAAACTTCGGTAGGACTGCGCCCTACATCTATGTATATCGCTCCCGTTGGGGAACATATCCAGCACCTCTAGCACAGTAGGTAAGTGCTCCATTGACTGAGTTTATAGTTCCGGTGATACCTTGTAAATAATGTAAGCTTTCAACAAAGGTCTATTCCATATATGGTATTACAAGAAATTATTCCACTCCACAGTATAAAGCCTATCATTTTATGCGAGGGCTGTTCAAAACAGAATAATCAAAAAACCTTTTGACAACGTACCCTTCCTCATCCTCGTAATTGTGATGGTCCTTCTCAAAATAGTTTTCCCTGAGTGCGGTTTACTTGTCTCAGCGTTTCTGCCAGTCTTCAAAGACAAAAAGTTTTATGAGAGAACCTTCAAAATCGCCTCCGCAGCTTTCACCACTACTTCTGATGATGATAATGTCTCCCACGAAGGCGTTTCTTCAAGTTAAGGAATAGAAAAAAGTCACAGGGGGCTAAATCTGGACTATAGGGAGCGTGAGAGATGCACTCCACGTTGATTTTTGCAAGATGTTCAGCAACAACATTGGCAATATGCGGCCGCGAATTATCGTGGTTCAGCATCCAGCCTGCTTCACGGAAATGTGGTCTTTTGCGCCTGATATGGACTTGCAATGTTTTCAGGACATCCCTGTAGTATTGTCCAGTTACTGATGTGTGCGCAGGTACAACATGCTGATAAACCATTCCATGAATATCAAAGAATGAGATGACCATAACTTTCCCAGCAGAAACAACCACTTTTGCTTTTTTGGGGGTTGGTGATGAAGGAGATTTCCACACTGAGCTTTGCTGTTTGCTCTCAGGATCAAAATGATGTAGCCAAGTTTCATCAGCAGTGATTACGTTTGAAGGAAACTCCGGATCTTCCTCTAACATCAACTTTAACTGCATACAGACCTGCATGCGAATGTCCTTTTGTTCGGAAATCAACAGTCTTGGAACACATCGCGCACAAACACGTCTCATGTGTAATGTTTCTGTCACCAACGTGTGGGTGGCAACCAATGAAACGTTCAGTATTTTAGAAAGTTATGTTAAGGTAATTCGTCGATCCTATCTCAAAATGGCAGCAGCAGTTATGATGTTTTCTTCCGTAAGATCAGTAACTGGAGCAACGGGTACATGTTCCTTTGAAATTGATTGTCTCCCATCTTTAAACATTTTAAACCACCTTTGAGCTGTGCTGTAGGGAAGAACAGACTCTCCATAGGCCTCCTGTAACATTGTATAGGCCTCAACTGAAGATTTGTCGAGACGAAAGCAGAATTTCAAAGCCGCATATTGTTCCTCGCGTGTTACCTCCACATGCAGTGGTAGGCGATACTGAACATGTCTGAACTTGCCTGGTTCTCACAGGCGGGAGCTAGGAATACCAACAATGAAACTACTAGGGCGTGTTTTTTCACATGAAACTAACGTAATATAAGATGGAACTTTATTGCAGAAATTACGACCCTAAAAAATTATGATCATTCGTTATTGAACAGCCCTCGTATGTTAGAATTTAGAACGTGCAGAGCATGTATATGTTTCTAATTACCGCATTGTGCAGGAATGTCATCTTAAAATGTATAGCCACAATAACGGTAAGTATGGAATACATAGTACAAACAATTATCTAAAAGAACTCACACATGTGAAGACCCTACAACTCAGTGAATGTGTAAACAACCTATTTCTGTTTTTAAAGTAGGCTAATAGAGATTATCTGTGTATAGTTTTCTTGAGGTGAGATAACTCGAACCCTTGTTTATGTTTCGAGTGTTGAGAGGATAAAGAAAGTGGATCTGGTGGGTAACATTGCACTACCACGTGTAGAAACAAACTAGCTTCACGTAATTTCTTTTAAAAATCAGATTGTACCAACCTGGCCCCAAGAAGATGAGGTGAATGCAAGGGATTAGCCCTCTGGCAAGAGAATTCCAGTAATGTACTTACTTAGGATATTTTCTTTAATTTTCGAAACAGTTCGGCTTAACGCGGCTTTAATGTATATAGAAGATTAAATATTTAAACGAATAATTTGTAGCAAAGGGGGTACAGAAACTCATCTGATCACAACACTTCTTTTCTTAATGCACTCAAAGAGATTTTAAGCACGAATATGACGTAAGAGGCGATGATGAGTATGGCAGTTTTCAACTCTCTCCTCATTATGAGGTTTCCAGAGCAGTTACTCAACAGAAATGAAGCATGATGATCACATTAAGGTAGAGGTGGAGCACAGCCCACTCAACTACTAATTGAAAACGTGAATCGACTCGATATGACATCAGATGTGGTAATTTACATCGAGTCGTAGGCATATCGTTCCCTACTACAAGTTACTACAGCAGCTATCTTGTTGTACTCAAATATTCGGTACCGAAATTTCGCTCTGTAATCAAAGAGAGCATTATTTTAAGCAAATAAGTCAGCAGTAGAGACAGTCATGCATACATCACATAACGACCGAAACATTTGACTATCACTTAAAGACTACTGTATTCCCTTGTAACTACAATAAGATAATGTTTATCTTGAAGTAGATAGAGCAATAAGTGTTTGTACAAGAGTAGAGAAAGTCATGTGTACATCACATAATGACCAAAACGTTTGACTATCACTTAAATTCTACTGTATTCCCTGTAACTACAATAAGATAATGTTTATCTTGAAGTAGATAGAGCAATAAGTGTTTGTACAAGAGTAGAGAAAGTCATGTGTACATCACATAATGACCAAAACGTTTGACTATCACTTAAAGTCTACTGTATTCCCTTGTAACTACAATAAGATAATGTTTATCTTGAAGTAGATAGAGCAATAAGTGTTTGTACAGGAGCAGAGAAAGTCATGTATACATCACATAACGACCAAAACATTTTACTATCACTTAAAGTCTACTGTATTCCCTTGAAACTACAATAAGATAATGTTTATCTTGAAGTAGATAGAGTAATAAGTGTTTGTACAAGAGTAGAGAAAGTCATGTATACATCACACAACGACCAAAACATTTGACTGTCACTTAAAGTCTACTGTATTCCCTTGTAACTCAATAAGATAATGTTTATCTAGAAGTAGATAGAGCAATAAGTGTTTGTACAAGAGTAGAGAAAGTCATGTATACATCACATAACGAGCAAAATATCTGACTATCACTTAAAGTCTACTGTATTCCCTTGTAACTACAATAAGATAATGTTTATCTTGAAGTAGATAGAGCAATAAGTGTTTGTACAAGAGTAGAGAAAGTCATATATACATCACATAACAACCAAAACATTTGACTATCACTTAAAGTCTACTGTATTCCCTTGAAACTACAATAAGATAATGTTTATCTTGAAGTAGATAGAGTAATAAGTGTTTGTACAAGAGTAGAGAAAGTCATGTATACATCACATAACGACCAAAACGTTTGACTATCACTCAAAGTCTACTGTATTCTCTTGTAACTACAATAAGATAATGTTTATCTTGAAGTAGATAGAGCAGTAAGTGTTTGTACAAGAGTAGAGAAAGTCATGTATACATCACATAACGACCAAAACGTTGACTATCACTTAAAGTCTACTGTATTCCCTTGTAGCTACAGTAAGATAATGTTTATCTTGAAGTAGATAGAGCAATAAGTGTTTGTACAAGAGTAGAGAAGGTCATGTATACATCACATAGCGACCAAAACATTTGACTATCACTTAATGTCTACTGTATTCCCTTGTAACTACAATAAGATAATGTTTATCTTGAAGTAGATAGAGCAATAAGTGTTTGTACAAGAGTAGAGAAGGTCATGTATACATCACATAACGACCAAAACATTTGACTATCACTTAATGTCTACTGTATTCCCTTGAAACTACAATAAGATAATGTTTATCTTGAAGTAGATAGAGCAATAAGTGTTTGTACAAGAGTAGAGAAGGTCATGTATACATCAGATAACGACCAAAGCATTTGACTATCACTTAAAGTCTACTGTATTCCCTTGTAACTCAATAAGATAATGTTTATGTTGAAGTAGTTAGAGGTATATGTTTTTACAAGAGCTGAGAATGTGATTTTTTTCTGCTAAACTACAGAGGCACGGAGTCAATAGCGAACTCTATAAACGTCAAAAGTTATCCTTGTTTCCCACGTGAGGTTTCATTACTCAATTCTCTGCTTTAGAAAACTGTATCGGCTGTCTAACTTCTACCTAATGGCTTCCCGGCGTTCGGCAACTGTTTTGTGGAAGCTATAAAGGGATACTTGGCAGTTCAACAGGTTTGTTTCTTGTTTACGATGTCGAAATTCTTGCTTCGTAACTATGGTGATTCGGAAACGATCAAACTGTGTTCACAGCACGCCGCACTCTTTGGATATAGCTCTTACGTGTTTTTCCATTCTAGAAATATGTTCTTAGCATCCATGATTTTAGGAGTTGCTGCTCTGGTTAGAGAAGTTTAACCTAAGAACCTCGTAATTGTTTTCATTTCTTTATTATAAAATTCTGCAAATACTCTGACTTCTGCTGTCGACTATCCTTGGTAATTTCTCAGCATGCTCCTCCATCCAATGTGTCAGTCTAACAGGTATATGAGTGACCATGATATTTCATAAATCTGGGTATCATAGAAAGTTTCCATAGGTTTATATTTTTCTGACACTCAATTTTTTGTTATATTCTTTCGCATCCCAAATACTTCATTTCCTAAAACTTGGCCCGTTTGTAAATAAGTTATGCTCCTAAGGAATCTTTCCGAAATTTAATATTCATTATTTATATGCAGCACTTTGATTTCTGTACGTACTTCTATCTTATATCAGTCTAATTTTGCTGGAATGCTTAAGTGCCTAGGCACATGTCGCTTATATTAACCCGAAAATTTTCTGTTTAGGGTTTTTACTCCATGAAAAAATTGAAACAAAGAAAAGGAAAGGGAACAAATGACGTTCCATAAGGCCGGCACTTTAAAACATTTGACATATCACTTATTGTTACATTGCAGACTCCGAGAATTTGACAGGAATGTGGTACCTGTAGGCCCAGTTGCATAGAAGATAATCTAAGTTCAAACATATGAAAATGATCTTCAGTCAAACTGAACTTAGAATTTCGGTTGTATAAACATTGATCTAAGATCAAACCTAACTGGTGAATTTTCTGCAGTTAACTTGATTGAACTTAGATCAACAGAACTGCACAATTTACACAATAGTTCCTGAGAAGAAATAAGTAGTGCAGCCTTAAATAAATAATAAATAAAGCATTTTTTGTGGTTACTTGTGTAAATAATTAGCCTCTTTATTTCACAAATGTATGATAAAGATGCATTGTTTGTGTTCATAACCTACACATTTTTATTATTTTGAGGATTCAGATTACTCTCATATCTCTGATTATTAACATTTTCAATTTGAAAGGTCTCCTCGTGTTT
Organism: Mantis religiosa; assembly: GCA_030765055.1. Lineage (NCBI taxonomy): Eukaryota > Metazoa > Arthropoda > Insecta > Mantodea > Mantidae > Mantis > Mantis religiosa. Next base: position 37,022,573 of record CM060947.1, read on the forward strand.
TCAAACATAGAGGAATGCCATCTCAGAACTAAATGACACAAAATCCAAAATGAAATTTCGACTATCAAAGCATGTAGTCGAAGAACTGGAACATAAGCTACATGCACAGTTAAGAACATAAACTCTGAGGAAATATGCACTAAAGTCATATAAATAAAGTCACATAGGGCTATATCCGGAATATAGGGAGGGTGAGGGATGCACTTCACGTTGACTTCTGCAAGATATTCAGTAACAACATTGGCAATATGCGGTCGCGCATTATCGCGCTGCAGCATCCAGCCTGCTTCACGGAAATGTGATCTTTTGCGCCTGATATGGACTTGCAATGTTTTCAGGACATCCCTGTAGTATTGTCCAGTTGCTGATGTGTGTGCAGGTACAACATGCTGATAAACCATTCCATGAATATCAAAAAATGAGATGACCATAACTTTCCCAGCAGAAGCAACCACTTTTGCTTTTTGGGGGGGTTGTTGATGAAGGAGATTTCCACACTGAGCTTTGCTGTTTGCTCTCAGGATCAAAATGCTGTAATCAAGTTTCATCAGCAGTGATTACGTTTGAAAGAAACTCCGGATCTTCCTCTAACATCAACTTTAACTGCGTGATACCAATTCTCCTGGCGAAAACCAGAGTCAACCGGTTGCAGCAGAACTTTGTTTTACGGCGCCGTGGAATCCCATGGGTGCATACGGCGAAGTATCTCGGAGTGACGCTGGACCGCAAATTAACTTACGCTCCGCACGTCAAAGGCAAGGTCCAGCTTGGACACGTCGCGCTCAGGAACCTATATTCTGTTCAACCATGCCCCTCCGTCTCAAACTCCAGCTGTATCGGGCCATCATCCCGCCCATGATTTTGTACGGCTGTGAGATCTGGGGAACAGTGGCAAATACCACTTTCGTCAGACTCCAGACGCTGCAGAACAGGGCGCTCAGAGTGATATATAATACAGACTGGAGATTCCCAGCCCAGGTCCTTCATGAACATTAAAAGATCCCGTACACTTTCGATGTCATCCGAGAGAGGGCAGGATCAATGTACGACAAAATCCAAACCCATGGTAACCCTTTGGTGAACTCCCTGGGTAGATATGACCAGAGGGAGCAAAGACGCAAACTCCCCAGAGACGTCTTGGGGCCCCTTGGTTAACCCAAGGTAAAGCCCACCAACTCCAAAATTCATATTACGCCAGATGGCTCAAGCGATAGGCCACCCTAATGAAAACGGGGCAAGAACACTAAACCGATCCCCCCCCCCCAATGGGAGAACGCATTAAAACCGCTAAGCTGCTGCCTTCTGAGATTACTCAAGGGCATCCAAACAAAAATCTTAAACAAAACTACAACCTACCCCCAGCAGAACAATAAGAAAACGTCCCTGACTGACTTCGCAGGTTAAGCCGCAAAGCGGCTAGGTACTGCGGCAGAAGACAACCGGACGGGGAAAAAGAAAAATTGCTCCGCCCGACCAGGACTACTTCTGGACCTCTGTTACCTCCATTGTAGCGGTAGGCGATACTGAACATGTCTGAACTTGCCTGGTTCTCACAAGCGGGAACCAGGAGTACCAACAATGAAACTACTAGGACGTGTTTGTTTCACATTAAGCTAACAGAATATAATAAGACTGAATTTTAGTGCGAAAAATTATGAAAGTAAAAAAATTATGATCATTTTTATTGAACAGCACTCATAATTTTGAACAAAAACTTATAAAATTTGACTATTTTGGTCTTAGATATCTAATGTAGAGTTTAAAAATAAGAGAACTGATGGTTTCAAGTTAGTTTTTGCATTAAATATGTGCGCCTGTTTAAATTTGCTTGCATTTAATCCATTGGAAATGTAGAAACAAGCAGAGAATGAATTGGAGGTGTTTAGACAGTGATCAGTCTGACTTACAGATGATGAAGTCATTGTTTTTATCGATAGCTTTGGTGACGCCTGTGTTACTTTTTCGTAGCTGTTATAGGAGTGATGTCACTGGGTGTCTACGAAACAATGTAGGAATCCAAAACGAATGACGTGATCGATACTCTTGTTACGTGCTATCGAGGTGTATCAAATATTAGACGCTAGATAAGTAATGAAAGTACAGTGGAACCTCGTTTACCCGGATCAACTGGGACCAAGTGCGGACATAGTTAATTAAAATAAGGATTAGATAAGATTACATACACATCAGAAATATTTTAATGTAGTTTATAAATTAATATCGACACTCCTTCACCTGTATGTGGTGTAATAGTCTATGTATTTGTACTGTACTACAAACTACTCAGTAGTAAAAAAGACAGCGATCTTCTCTTGTCTCAGTTTGGTGCATCGCTTGTCTCATATCCGCTTTAACATTAGAACTTCATTTGTCTTGACTCTCGAAATAAAACATCAATTTCTCTATGTTTGTTACTGCTTGTGTGTGGGTCATAACAGCAGCGATCTTCTGCTGTCTCAGTTTAGTGTATCGCTTATCTCACGTCCGCTTTAACATTAGAACTTCATTTGTCTTGACTGTCGAAATAAAACATCAATTTCTCTATGTTTGTTACTGCTTGTGTGTACTTCATAACCACAGCTCGTTCATCAACACTGTCTGAAACTGAATACTGTTTATTTTCATTTTCATGATGATAATGATGATTTATAAATAAGGGTGCTCAACTACATGGTTATCAGCGCCTTCTCAAAATCTATACTTTAGTTTTCTATAACTTTACTTTGGCTTTGCTTTGGCTTTGCTCTGGCTCGGCTCTGGTTCCGCTCTGGCTTCTCTCCGGCTTCGAACTTATCTCAGTCTAACTTGACTCTAAATTCACTCTAACTTGACTCTGGCTTCGCTCTGGCTTGGCTCCGGCTCCCGCTCCGGTCCCGCTCTGGCTTGGCTTTGACTTCTCTACGGTTTCGATGCTATCTCACTCTATCTTCATTCTAAATTCACTATAACTTCGCTCTGGCTCCGCTCTAGCTTCGCTCTGGCTTGTCTCCGGCTCCCGCTCCGCTTCCCCTCTGGCTCCGCTCTAGCTTCGCTCTGGCTTGGCTCCGGCTCCCGCTCCGCTTCCCCTCTGGCTCCGCTCTAGCTTCGCTCTGGCTTGGTCCCGGCTCCCGCTCCGCTTCCCCTCTGGCACCGCTCTAGCTTCGCTCTGGCTTGGTCCCGGCTCCCGCTCCGCTTCCCCTCTGGCTCCGCTCTAGCTTCGCTCCAGTTCCCCTCTGGATTCGCTCTAGCTTCGCTCTGGCTTGGCTCCGGCTCCCGCTCCGCTTCCCCTCTGGCTCCGCTCTAGCTTCGCTCTGACTTGGTCCCGGCTCACGCTCCGGTTCCCCTCTGGATTCGCTCTGGTTCCGCTCTGGCTTCTCTCCGGCTTCGAACCTATCTCAGTCTAACTTGAGTCTAAATTCACTATAACTTGACTCTGGCTTAGCTCTGGCTTGGCTCCGGCTCCCGCTCGGGTCCCGCTCAAGCTTGGCTTTGACTTCTCTACGGTTTCGATGCTATCTCACTCTATCTTCATTCTAAATTCACTATAACTTCGCTCTGGCTCCGCTCTAGCTTCGCTCTGGCTTGGCTCCGGCTCCCGCTCCGCTTCCCCTCTGGCTCCGCTCTAGCTTCGCTCTGGCTTGGTCCTGGCTCACGCTCCGGTTCCCCTCTGGATTCGCTCTGGTTCCGCTCTGGCTTCTCTCCGGCTTCGAACCTATCTCAGTCTAACTTGACTCTAAATTCACTCTAACTTGACTCTGGCTTCGCTCTGGCTTGGCTCCGGCTCCCGCTCCGGTCCCGCTCTGGCTTGGCTTTGACTTCCCTACGGTTTCGATGCTATCTCACTCTATCTTCATTCTAAATTCACTATAACTTCGCTCTGGCTCCGCTCTAGCTTCGCTCTGGCTTGGCTGCGGCTCCCGCTCCGCTTCCCCTCTGGCTCCGCTCTAGCTTCGCTCTGGCTTGGTCCTGGCTCACGCTCCGGTTCCCCTCTGGATTCGCTCTGGTTCCGCTCTGGCTTCTCTCCGGCTTCGAACCTATCTCAGTCTAACTTGACTCTAAATTCACTCTAACTTGACTCTGGATTTGCTCTGGCTTGGCTCCGGCTCCCGCTCCGGTCCCGCTCTGGTTCCGCTCTGGCTTCTCTCCGGCTTCGAACCTATCTCAGTCTAACTTGACTCTAAATTCACTCTAACTTGACTCTGGATTTGCTCTGGCTTGGCTCCGGCTCCCGCTCCGCTTCCCCTCTGGCTCCGCTCTAGCTTCGCTCTGACTTGGTCCCGGCTCACGCTCCGGTTCCCCTCTGGATTCGCTCTGGTTCCGCTCTGGCTTCTCTCCGGCTTCGAACCTATCTCAGTCTAACTTGACTCTAAATTCACTCTAACTTGACTCTGGATTTGCTCTGGCTTGGCTCCGGCTCCCGCTCCGGTCCCGCTCTGGTTTGGCTTTGGCTCCGCTCTGGTTTCATCAACATCGAAGCAACCAACGATATGGTTTAAAAAAGTCTATAAAATCTCCCTGTACACTTATTTTTTCTTCTTCAATCATGTTTTCTGGCAAGTCACACGCACTAGGCCACAACTTTTTCCATGACAAAGTTTCTCTCCCATCCTGGTCCCAAGCAAGTGAGGCGAGTGCAATGAGAATTGCGCTGGCAAGAGAATTCGGATACTGTACCCACTGAATATAGCAATTTATTGTCTCCTTTTACTACGATAAACAACGTGATTTTCTTTTCCAAAACCGGTCTGGGTTAAGGGGGTTTAATTGTAGTCCATATTTCTTATTATTGCGTCACACGTGTCCCCTGGGTGATAGTTTTACTGTAAGTGAATGACATAGACTCTTGTGTCTAAGTAAAACATACAAAACAATGCAACATGCCACGTTAACTAACGTACTACAGTGGGATCCAAATAAATGTGAACCATTTCAATAAGCCATAACTTCTGAACCAATAATAGGACACACGTGTAACTTTGGGAGAATATAATACACAATTGATAGATTACATTACACTATTTACATCCCAAAGAAAATGTTGGAAGTGTCCTCCACCGGTATCTATACATGTTTGTACTTGTCTCACAATGTCAAAAATAAACATTGAAAGTTAGTGACCGAACACAAAGATATTCTGAATATATGGAGAGAATATTATGAAGAAAAGTTTATGAATACCCCTCTATATCCATACATAAATGAAGATGCAGAGGATACAGGTATAAGAAGGAGAAGAATCATTAATAATTATGGGGAAGAAAGAGAGGAAGAAGAAAAGGAAATTGATAGAATTGAAGTTGAAATGGCAATACAAGAAATCAAGCTAGGTAAAGCAGCTGGTAGGGATGGAATAGCACCAGAACTGATTAAATATGGAGGTACAGAATTAATAAAAGTACTGAAAAGTTTATTTCAGAAGATATGGAGAGAAAAAAAATACCAAGAGATTGGGAATTTAATGTAATTGTTCCAATACATAAGAAAGGCAACCAAAGTGATTGCTTAAACTATAGACCTATATGTCTCTCCCCGGTTGTATATAAAGTGTACACTAGAATCCTGGAACAGAAATTGAGGAAAATAGTAGAACAAGATTTAGAAGAACAGGCTGCTTTTCGAATGGGTAGAGAAACCCAAGACCAAATTTTCTCATTGAGAATGATAATAGAGAAAGCTATAGATAGAGGAAAGGGTATTTATTTAGGATTCTTAGATTTGAAAGCAGCATTTGATTCAATACCTAGGGAAGAAATTTGGAGAGCTCTAAAGAACAAAAAAGTACCTATGAATTTTATTGAAGCAATACAATCAGTTTATCAAGAACCAAAAGGGATAAGAAGATTAGATGGACAAGAATCAGAACTATTTCTGATGAATAGAGGAGTTAAACAAGGAGATAGCCTCAGCCCACTCTTATTTATTATTGTGATGGATGAAATATGGAAAATTTGCAAAAAAAGAACAGCAAGCACTAAGATATGATATAGAAATTTAAGACCAGTTTGGGCACAATCGTTGATATATGCTGATGACGTCATATTAATAGCAAATAGTAATAATAATTTACAATTAGCGCTAAATAAATGGAAAGAAGAATTAACTAGAAAAGGTTTAGAATTAAACATACCCAAAAGTAAAACCATGTATATAGGAAGGAAAGAAGAAGAAGTTAAAATTAAATGTAATGATGAAATCTTAGAACGGGTAGACAGTTATGAATACCTGGGTACAATTATAAATAAGGATGGAAAAATAGAGCAGGAAATTTTAAACAGAATAAGAAAGGCCAATTCGGTCTACTATCAGATTAATAATACTATTGTAGGAAAAAAGGAAATAACAAAAGATACAAAGTTATAGTATTTAAAACAATAATACTACCAATTCTATTATATGGAGCAGAGAGCTGGACTCTCCTACAGAAACAAGAAAGCAAAATAACAGCTATGGAAATGAGATATTTAAGACGAGCTGTGGGGAAGGCAAGAAGAGATATGATTAGAAATGTAACAATAAGGGAAGAGTTGGGTACACACTCCGTTAAAGAAATATTGAAAAAAAAAGACAACTTAAATGGTATGGACATGTACTCCGCATGTCAGAAGAAAGAAAACCCAAACAATATTTAGAAGCAAGACCAGAAGGTAAAAGAATTAGGGGAAGGCCACGCATGTTGTATCAGGAATACATTGAGAAGTTGGGGAAGGATAGAGGGAAAACCATGACAGAAATGAAGAGAATGACGATGGACCGAGAAAAGTGGAGGAAATGGGTAGAAGAGGCTTGTATTCCACGCTTAACAGCACAAAGAAGTTAGAGAAAGAAGAAGAAGAAGAAGAAGAAGAAGAAGAAGAAGAAGAAGAAGAAGAAGAAGAAGAAGAAGAAGAAGAAGAAGAAGAAGAAGAAGAAGAAGAAGAAGAAGAAGAAGAAGAAGAAGAAGAAGAAGAAGAAGAAGAAGAAGAAGAAGAAGAAGAAGAAGAAGAAGAAGAAGAAGAAGAAGAAGAAGAAGAAGAAGAAGAAGAAGAAGAAGAAGAAGAAGAAGAAGAAGAAGAAGAAGAAGAAGAAGAAGTACTCGTCTCACCATATTCTCTGAAGCTTTACGTAAAGTATTGTGACTTTGTGGGTTCGTGAAATGAAAAGTCCAATTTCACCACTCAAAAATGTTCTTTATTTCCACCGACTTACAGTTAAACACTTGCCAATTACATAAAATTACGTAATACACACAATTACGAATCACCAGTTCGTCCGTTACAGTTTCACTTGCACTCGTAATTACGTACGGTCTTCTCACTAGCACTGCGTCCTTACACCAAGAACTGACTGACTCACTAACTAACTAACTAACTGACTAACTGACTTCACTTCGCTCCGGCAGCCCCTTTTTATAGGAATATCGCCGCCTTCTGGCTTCCACAGGAAGGTTCCAGTAGATGAAAGATCCCGTAATTTCCAGAACACAGGTGAAAGAGAAACAGACCGCACAATCATGTTTTTTCCCCCAGCCGTCCCTGTCACCACTATAAGACGGACGAGGGGGAGGCGTGGCTAACACGGACCTCCCCTGTCTTCCGCTCTCAGCTGCTTCCATAGGGTATTCCAACGCCCGGGTGACAGTATCCTCACCAATGTTACTTATTTCGGTTCAAATGGATTCCTTGAGAACATCAATTGTCAGTGACCTATTCTTGTACACTCTATTTTTAGATACCCCCACAAGAAAAAATCTGGTGAGGTTAGGTCAAGGGAAGAATCTCAAGAGCTCTGTAGCCCCCGGATCCCCTAACAATCGATAACAATCGCGACACAGTGAGAGAAAGACGGAACTATCTCCGCCTCTTTCTCTCACTGTACCTTTCTCTCTCTCGGCAAGAGTTTACCGCAGCGCGCCACTAATTGTCTCTTTATTTCCTGCCCACGCGCGATAGCTCTGGCTTTGCGGCGGCTCCAACACAAAAATGCAGTCGGCGACACTATAAATATTTTCTTTTACAACAATGATATGGAACTATTTTGTACTGATAATAACAGAGCAGTGTAAAATGTACATAAAACATTTTACTCACACAATACAACAAGAAGCATTTTACACCGGGTCAGGTTTACACAACAGAAAGCAATGTACGTAGCGACATCTGAAAATAATCAACAAAAACCAAAATAATTTGGTTTATGTATTGAAATCTACATAATTCAGTGAAAAAGCTAATGACTTCTCAGCATTTTGCAGTCCAAGTATCGATTATCGATGTTTAAAAATCATTATCGATATCGGTATCGACAAAAGTTATATTGACTCATACAACACCAACTCCAATACTCAGACCATAATACGAGAATCGATTGTAGGAAAAATGGCGGCGCTCGTGGCCCAGCTTATTATGTTGTGGTTATATCTACAGAGTAAAGTGTGTGTTTGTTTACTTTGATTGTGTGTTTGAAGAATTAATGTAATTCATATTACAGTGGCAATTAGTGACTAACGAGTTAGTTTATAGTTAAGTATTTAACATAAAGTGATAACGTTTACCTAAATATATACTGTGAAGTATTGTCGAAATGCATCGTTATTGTGTTCCCAGCTGCAATCTAATTATGGTAATGTACCTCACACGACATTTAAATTTGCGAAGGAAAAATCGTAATGGGATAAGTGGATCAGGATCATACATCCTAAAGATTTTAAAGTAAATGACAAAACTGTAGTTTGTATTCATCATTTTGAACAGTGCTTTGAGGTTAAGGAAGACATATTTCCAGTAAATGATGGTGAACCAATTCGTGCCCTTCGAAAAGTACAAAAATTAATAGATGATGCCTACCCCACGATTTTTAAGAATCAGCCATCCTATCACACATTAAAGCTCAACCAGAAAATACGAAATCCTGAAGAATGCATCCAAGACATTTTACAGAGAGTGAAGATAATTTTAATATTTGGTGTGCACAAGATGTTATTGACAGTTTTGAGTCCTTAAAAACCGAAGTGGTGAGGAGATTTTAGCCCATTGATAGTCATTATTAAAGACGATTAGTTACGTTCTTTTCAATAACATTCAAGATCCCAGCTTCACTGATGTTCCTTCACTTAATAAGTTTCTAAGTATTTGATAACCTAGAAGAAATATTATGAGCCTACCAGTGGAAAATTTTAAATGTATCTTGCAGTGTGAGGGAACTTGACACCTTCAAACGTGACAATTGGAGTAAACTGGACAATCTGGTGAGTTCTCTTAAATATTATAGTATAAGCAGTATGTCCTTGCCAGAAAAGGTTACTATGTAAACAATATAAAAGAAACTTTAGTACTAATTAAATTTTGATTGGAAGTATAAGGTGGAAAATGCATAGTACTGGCCGTGCTACTATATAATGTGATAAGCTCTTAGGATTTGCCATGATGCTCTTTATTTATGTTATTGCACATTTTAGTTGAAAGTATAAAGTGATAAATGCTTAGGAGTTACCTCGCTGCTCCGTAATATGGATTATATTATGTCCACTGTGTATAGTTTCCTATTCTACGTAACCAGAGTCGCTGGGCTTCGACGGGCGCCATCTTGGAATCTGTATTATGGCCTGAGTATTGGAGTTGGTGTTGACTCATATTAACATTTTTAATTATGACTTAATCTCATATTTTCCTCTCTTTTTCAGTCCATAGGGCTTTAAACTAGGTAATTGGTAACAAAAGATGACGTAATCTGGTAGTCTAAAAGCATCTTTCATGCAACAAAGCCTAATGAACAAGAGAGGAGTCGATGTTGAAACTCCCAGTGTTAGGCCACTTTCCCTGATGAATTTGATTGATTTGTAAGTTGGATTGTGTTAAGTGTATACATTTGAAACAGGCTGGAGATGCTTGCCCACGCTGAGGCTCGATACGATCTAAAGAAGCTGTTTGTAACGAGCTGGATGACTGACAGATGTCGATTAACACCACTGGCCAGCCACTTAGCCGAGGAAGGGTTACCACCCAGTGCGAGCGATTCAGATCATTGTGCAGGTGCTCTCCCCACGATCAATAAAACTTTAATGATCCCGAAGACCACCATCTCTTAATTTGTTTTTAGATCTACCACTTTTTAAACCAACTTTCATGTAGTTCTCGCTTCACCAACTCTGCCATACGACCCATCCTCCAGAACTGCAACCCCGTAACGATGTATATACTGTCTTATAAGTAACTAATTTTCAAAATATATACAATTAGATTCTATGATGTTGAGGCATCGTATAGCGAGGTTTATTATCCCTCGATGGTATCAGTACCTGGGTTTTGATGTGAAGAATTTGATGAACACCACTAGCACTGCTTCAATGTTGTAAAAATTCTACCACGTAGAAAATGGGCCATGGATGCCAAAGGATGATAATCTGATGGTGCGAAATCAGGGCTGTATGGTGGGTGTGGTAGCAGTTATATTCCTCCCAATTCCTGAATTTTTCCATGGTTGTTTGTGTAGTATGAAATGTTACATTGTCCTTTTCTAATAGAACTCTATTTCGGTTAACTGATGCTGGGTATCTCCTTCTCAAAATTTCATGAACTCGTTCCAGTTGTTGAGAATAACGATCTGCATCAATCGTCTGTCCGTTTGGAACAAACTCTCAGTGAATCACATGTTCTAAGTTATACCAGACAAACATTACTTTGGGAGCGAACTGATTTTTCAACGATGACATTAGCAGGTTGGCGGGGATGAGGTGAAGGAGACATAGAGTGGCGGACCCAAGAATCCACGACAGTATAGAGGGCAGGGTCCCTACAGTTTACTTGGACAGAGACCTACCCCGACAGGCCAGGACAACGAACTCGCCCCCCTACAGCGGGACAGCAACGAGCCCAGCAGCCGAGCCCTAGTGGTCCCAGGCAGGCGATCCGAGCCCCAAAGGTCGCTACAGTTTACTTGGATAGAGACTTCCCCCGACAGGCCAGGACAACGAACATGCTCCCCTACAGCGGAACGGCAACGAGCCCAGCAGCCGAGCCCTAGTGGTCCCAGGCAGGCGATCCGAGCCCCAAATGTCCCTACAGTTTACTTGGATAGAGACTTCCCCGACAGGCCAGGACAACGAACATGCTCCAATACAGCGGGACAGCAACGAGCCCAGCAGCCAAGCCCTAAAGGTACCAGGCAGGATACCGAGCCCCAAAGGTCTTACAGTTTACTTGGATAGAGACTTCCCCCGACAGGCCAGGACAACGAACTCGCTCCCCTACAGCGGGACGGCAACGAGCCCAGCAGCCGAGCCCTAATGGTACCAGGCAGGTGATCCAAGCCCCAAAGGTCCCTAGAGTTTACTTGGATAGAGACTTCCGCTGACAGGCCAGGACAACGAAATTGCTCCCCTACAGCGGGAGAGCAACGAGCCCAGCAGCCGAGCCCTAGTGGTCCCAGGCAGACCATTCGAGCCCCAAAGGTCCCTACAGTTTACTTGGATAGAGACTTCCCCCGACAGGCCAGGACAAAGAACTCGCTCCCCTACAGCGGGACGACAACGAGACCAGTAGCCGAGCCCTAATGTTACCAAGGCAGGTGATCCGAGGCCCAAAGGTGCCTACAGTTTACTTGGATAGAGACTTCCCCCGACAGGCCAGGACAACGAACTCGCTCCCCTATAGCGGGACGACAACGAGCCCAGTAGCCGAGCCCTAATGTTACCAAGGCAGGTGATCCGAGCCCCAAAGGTCCCTACAGTTTACTTGGATAGAGACTTCCCCCGACAGGCCAGGACAACGAACTCGCTCTCCTACAGCGGGACGACAACGAGCCCAGTAGCCGAGCCCTAATGGTACCGGGCAGACGATCCGAACCCCAAATGTCCCTACAGTTTACTTGGATAGATACTTCCCCCGACAGGCCAGGACAACGAACTCGCTCTCCTACTGCGGGACGACAACGAGCCCAGCAGCCGGGCCCTAATGGTACCAAGGTGGGCGATCCGAGCCCCAAAGGTCCCTACAGTTTACTTGGATAGAGACTTCCGCCGATAGGCCAGGACAACGAACTCGCTCTCCTACTGCGGGACGGCAACGAGCCCAGCAGCCGAGCCCTAATGGTACCAGGAAGGCGATCCGAGCCCCAAAGGTCCCTACAGTTTACTTGGATAGAAATTTCCCCCGACAGGTCAGGACAACGAACTCGCTCCCCTACAGCGGGACGACAACGAGCCCAGCAGCCGAGCACTAATGGTACCAGACAGGTGATCCGAGCCCCAAAGGTCTCTACAGTTTACTTGGATAGAGACTTACCCCGACAGGACAGGACAACGAACTCGCTCCCCTACAGCGGGACGACAACGAGCCCAGCAGCCGAGCCCTAATGTTACCAAGGCAGGTGATCCGAGCCCCAAAGGTCTCTACAGTTTACTTGGATAGAGACTTCCCTCGACAGGCCAGGACAACGAACTCGCTCTCCTACAGCGGGACGACAACGAGCCCAGTAGCCGAGCCCTAATGTTACCAAGGCAGGTGATCCGAGCCCCAAAGGTCTCTACAGTTTACTTGGATAGAGACTTCCCCGACAGGCCAGGACAACGAACTCGCTCTCCTACAGCGGGACGACAACGAGCCCAGTAGCCGAGCCCTAATGTTACCAAGGCAGGTGATCCGAGCCCCAAAGGTCCCTACAGTTTACTTGGATAGAGACTTCCCTCGACAGGCCAGGAAAACGTACTCGCTCCCCTATAGCGGGACGACAACGAGCCCAGTAGCCGAGCCCTAATGTTACCAAGGCAGGTGATCCGAGCCCCAAAAGTGCCTACAGTTTACTTGGATAGATACTTCCCTCGACAGGCCAGGACAACGTACTCGCTCCCCTATAGGGGGACGACAACGAGCCCAGTAGCCGAGCCCTAATGTTACCAAGGCAGGTGATCCGAGCCCCAAAGGTCCCTACAGTTTACTTGGATAGAGACTTCCCCCGACAGGCCAGGACAACGAACTCGCTCCCCTATAGCGGGACGACAACGAGACCAGTAGCCGAGCCCTAATGTTACCAAGGCAGGTGACCCGAGCCCCAAAGGTCCCTACAGTTTAATTGGATAGAGACTTCCCTCGACAGGTCAGGACTACGAACTCGCACCCCTACAGCAGGACGGCAACGAGATCAACAGCTGGGCCCCAAAGGTCCCTGGCTGGTGGTCACGAAATGGTCCCAACAGAGGAGCAGAGACCGGCAACTGACCTACCGGAGCAAGAAGTAGTTTCCCTCAGAGCATATCATCCTGCCATGCACCGCCGAGACTCCGCTGACACTTCTACCCTGAAAGAGACCACCAGATGAAAGATGATATGAAATGATAGTGGAGATGAAATGGAGGGACAGAAAGTTCGGGGGATGTAATTATCCTATCTAGCATTCACCTAGCAACCCGGGAAAAACCTCGAAAATACCCATGGGTCAAGTAGGTCGGCCACCGGAATCGAATCCTGGCCTCCCGAATGCGGGCCAGACTAAACTGCCTAAGCCATCTCGCTCAGTCTGGACTCCATGGAGCTTACAGTTACCTGACATTCGTCTTTCAGGATATGCGAAAATCTCGGAAATAGCTTATCCAGGTAACTCACCCTTACCGAGATTCAAACTCGGCAGCACTTGAACGTGAGGCAGACACGCTGCCATCTGCGCTACCGAGGCGGGCACGGGTGGGGATCGAGTCACTGTTTCTAGGCATCAGGGTTTCTGAAATACACCCATTTTTCATTGCAAGTTACAATATTCCTGACAAATTTCTGTATAATTGTCAAAGTGCCTTAACATAGCGATGTATGATATCTTTTAATGCACCAAGTTTTTTTCTGAAAACCTACGGGTACTTCTCTGCGAATTTTCTCGCCAAACTTGGTGTATACATTCAATATTTCATATTTTAGATGTTCCAAAACGTTTTTTTTTTCTAATTTGTTTATTGATCGATCAGCAGTACAATGCTTTACAGATCAGAGTGAAAAGAAGGTAACAGTACAATAAGAACAATAACACTCAGGGTTAGGCTAACAGGCCGCCCCCTAACTACATTAAGTTAGAACTCCAATAATACTCTCTGAGAAATTATGTCAATATTGAAGATGTAAGACAGACATCAAGCACTAGAATCACTCGAATCAGATGTATCACTTAGAAGCAGGTCCTGTGGTAGTCTCCTCTTCAAACGTGAGGGCTGGCACGTGCGGACGCCGATGTTATAATGCACGGCTCCCGGAACTTCTTGCAGCGTGGAAAAGAAACGACGAGCGATCCTGCGAATGTAGTCGTGAAGAGGTAACAGTCCTAGTTCGTGATGGAGCTGCTGATTACGGATGAACCATGGGGCGTTGGTAGCGATGCGCATGAAGCGATTCTGTATGACCTGAAGACGACGCAGATGACATGTGTGTGCGGCCCCCACACTTGGCAGGCATATGTAATAAGCGGACGAACGAGTGATTTGTAGAGTAACAATGAAGACTGTAGGCCAAGGCTGGAACGGCGATGCAACAGAGGTGAGAGTTTTGAAAGTCGCCCGGAGGCCAGTGATATAAGACGATCGATATGAGCACGCCAGGTCAGTCGAGAGTTCAAAAGCACTCCAAGGTATTTAACGGGAGTTGTAGTGGGGAGGCAAGGGACACTGTTCCTGTAGAGACACAACGGAGTAAGCGGAGTATATCGGCGAAGAGTGAAGATTTTAGCTTCGGTTTTCTGAGGGTTCAATGAGATCCGCCAAGTGCTGAACCAATGAGTTAGGCGATCTAAAGAGAGCTGTACTACTTGTTGTGCGTGCTGGAGATTAACATGAGAATAATATAGTACTGTGTCATCAGCGTAAAGAGCTAAAGAAGTCGGAGCTAAGTCAGGAATATCAGAAATGTATATATTAAATAGAGTCGGGGCCAAGATAGAACCTGTGGTACAGCTGCGGTAATATTACGTGGGGACGAAAGCTTTCCGCCAATGCGTACTGAAAAGCTACGGTCGTAGAGGAAACTGTGGATTAGATCTTCCAAAATGTGGCAAATCTTCAGTGTTTTCGTCTCCATTGTTGAAACGTTGGAACCATCTTTGTGCCACACGTTCACTAACCTCATCTTCTACTTCCACTTCACACATTCTTCGAGCTGCGACAGCGACTTTATAATCTTGTCTCCAGTAGTGTTTTAGAAGTACTCTAAGTTCAAACTTTGTTATCTCCATTCTGTAATTGGTTATTACCAACCCAGCACTAGCCATGGCATCTTGAGAAAAGCTAATATATAAAAGTTTCGCGTGTATAACGTCGCGCTTTTGCATAATCTTGCTCCAGGTCAATAAACTTTTGGGTTACATAACCATTTTAACATTACGTGATTCACTTCGTTTCTTGGAATGTTTTCTTACCTAAGAGCACTGCACAAGCATCATTTAAAATGATATATTCAATGTTTTAATGAAAACTTTTATAATATTAATAAATTCATCATAAATTATTAATATTAATAATCCATCACCAGGACGATTATTTGACATAACTTTTTGAATAATTAAACTATAATTTGCCATTTACGTCTTGATAAACCAATTTTTTAGCAATTTTCCTGCAGACGCTTCGTTTTTCTTTGAGAAATTTTGTTCTGGTCTCCTTAGCAACCTAACTGTTCACGATCCATCTCGGTATGAATTTGAACAAATGACTATCTCTAAGAAATCTCTCTCTTTACAAGGATTTAAAAAGGAAATACATCCAAAATCGTCGTTTTAACACATAATTACACTTAAGGGAACATAGTTTATCTATTTTCCTTTGAACAGATTAAAAAGTAGCTTCATAAACGAACAATAACAAAGAAAAGTATCATCCTAAGAGTAAATCTCCGTCAATTTCTTGGTTGGTTTCTGACATTACCCAGACACACATAGCTTTGAATCACACTGGCTTAAAATTCTTTATGTTCAGAATATAGTCATATTATTCATCTTCCATTTCACCTCCCGTTTTTTTAATTTGTATTAATTTTGGAAATCCTGTGCTATAATTGGCTTTCGGAGAAGACGAGCGGTTCTTAATTAATTAATTAATTATTTAATTAATTTGAGGAGAGAGCACGAGATGGAGCTGGAGATTAAATTATCGGTAAAATCAGTTCATTATATGAAAAGAAATAACCTTTCCATCTAACGAAGTTCGCAATTTTCACATTTACGTGACCTCTATCTTGGAATAACGTATAACCAAATTCTATTATATTTATCATTTGAATAAATCTTTATTGTGACCCATTTCAGTGATATTTCCTGTTATTTATACGAATTTCACAGTGCAGTACCTTTCCAAAATTCAAAGTCATTATTCATTTTTATCTCTATGACGTATAAAGAGAATGCAATATCAACGAGATCACGTAACGTCTAAGATATTTGACCATCAGTTAAAGTCTACTGTATTCCCTTGTAACTACAATAAGATAATGTTTATCTTGAAGTAGATAGAGCAATAAGTGTCTGTACAAGGGTAGAGAATGTCATGTATACATCACATAACGACCAAAACATTTGACTATCACTTAAAGTCTACTGTATTCCCTTGTAACTACAATAAGATAATGTTTATGTTGAAGTAGATAGAGCAATAAGTGTTTGTACAAGAGTAGAGGAAGTCATGTATACATCACATAACGACCAAAACATTTGACTATCACTTAAAGTCTACTGTATTCCCTTGTAACTACAATAAGATAATGTTTATCTTGAAGTAGATAGAGCAATAAGTGTTTGTACAAGAGTAGAGGAAGTCATGTATACATCACATAACGACCAAAACATTTGACTATCACTTAAAGTCTACTGTATTCCCTTGTAACTACAATAAGATAATGTTTATCTTGAAGTAGATAGAGCAATAAGTGTCTGTACAAGAGTAGAGGAAGTCATGTATACATCACATAACGACCAAAACATTTGACTATCACTTAAAGTCTACTGTATTCCCTTGTAACTACAATAAGATAATGTTTATCTTGAAGTAGATAGAGCAATAAGTGTTTGTACAAGAGTAGAGGAAGTCATGTATACATCACATAACGACCAAAACATTTGACTATCACTTAAAGTCTACTGTATTCCCTTGTAACTACAATATGATAATGTTTATCTTGAAGTAGATAGAGCAATAAGTGTCTGTACAAGGCTAGAGAATGTAATGTATACATCACATAACGACCAAAACATTTGACTATCACTTAAAGTCTACTGTATTCCCTTGTAACTACAATAAGATAATGTTTATGTTGAAGTAGATAGAGCAATAAGTGTTTGTACAAGAGTAGAGAAAGTCATGTATACATCACATAACGACCAAAATATTTGACTATCACTTAAAGTCTACTGTATTCCCTTGTAACTACAATAGGATAATGTTTATATTGAGTAGATAGAGCAATGTATTTGTAGAAGTGTAGATTTTAATTTACTCTCTAGTTTTGAAGTTGCCAAACTAAGGTAGTTAAGGGTACGTACAGGATCGGCAGTGACCTGCCTAGGCCACTGGAAGGTGGGTCAGGTGGTTCGCTCCAGCGGGGACTGGTAAACCTCGATGAGGTTCGGACAGTTGGCATCTTGCCATCTGAAGGAAAATTTCTCGCTTCCTCTCTCTTAATGCGGTAGCTAAACCCATTAACTCACACAAATATTCCTCTAAAACTTCAATGTTTCCAGGTCAGGTTCTATCTTCTAAAAGTATATCTAGTTGCTGTTTTCTCCATTTATGTTAGATAAACTTTAGTTCATATCGTTAAATTCCGATACCAGGTTTCCTTATTAGAGTTTGTCAGTCAAGGTTTACCAAGAATTATTTTTAATATTATATTTAAAAATACTTACTTCTGTAGGACAAATAGAAATGCGAAGAAGAGAACTCTGGAACAGAATTCTAAAACAGTTATCACTTTATATTTAAACATATCAGTGATACACAATTTTGTCACATTAACGTTCGGGAAAATATTCTGAGATTCAATGTTTTTAATTGACATACTTTTATGAATTATTACACTGTAAGTAAACGAGACTGAGCTGTTTGTTTCATATACTAGAATATCGTGCACCTTACCGATTGTTGAAAGTTTATTTTTCCACACAGTATATTTCCCGATCGCTTTTTGTTTCTCTTGGACAGCAGTAATATAGTCTTTCGTTGCTACCTTACCACGTATATTATACGAAATTATACCTCTAGGCATACATCCATTGTATGTTTAACTATTCTGCAGATATCTTTCTTGCATTATTAACGAAGTAATCACACATTCTGATGTTCAAAAAGCCACCTTAGCACTTAGAAGTGTTCGATACACGTTCTACCAAATGTAAACACATAATAGAAAATGAAACAAAAAATTCTTCTCATTTGTAAATTCAAACTTACATAACAGAATACTTCGGAAGTGGCTAATTCCACTGTGAAAACGTATATGTTATAAATTGTCTGGCTTGGTAAGATCTACGTAGCCATTTCTCTTGCGTCAAGGGGTTGTTGATGGGGCAGATTAATGTACGCAGGACATCTGGTGATGTTTCTGTCTTGGGAAGGTGTTCACTCAGGCACGACTATCTTAATGAAGCATATTACGTGCCTTTCTCCAGTTAATTAATGCGTGACCCATTATCTATTTTTACCGGAGCGAGGGGAGGCAATGCACGCCACTGTTTGTAAATTACCTGAGGGTACAAGTACGTGAAGAAAGATTTCGAAGCAAATGAAACATTTTCTCCGTCTAATGCAATGAAAACCAAATAAGTTTATTCTATATTCACATGGTGAGGTCGTTAAGAGCGTCTAGCTTTGGCGTTTCGTAGGGCACGGATTGCGGGTTTGCGTCCCGGCTATTGCTTGGGTGTTTGTGACACAGTGGACGTAGGAAATATGCATAAATCAAGGGAAACCATCAATCATAAAAAAGAAATAAACAAAATAAGAATGACGTTCAAGGATGTTCAAATGAGTCCAGGGAACATGGAGCTTAGAATTACCAGGCATTCATGTTTGTGGATAAGTGAAAACATCCAAAGTTAAGTCATACTATCGGACGATGAACGAAATGATGTTCAAATGAGTACAGAGTACATAGAGCTTAGAGTTACCAGACATTCAACTTTCAAGATAAGAGAAAACCTCCAACGTGAAGTTATATCGGACGAGGAATGAAATGATGTTCAAATGAGTACAGGGTATATAGAGCTTTGAGTTACCAGATATTCATCTTTCAGGATAAGAGAAAACCTCCAACGTTGTCATATCGGATGATGAACGAAATGATGTACAAATGAGTACAAGGTACACAGAGCTTTGAGTTACCAGATATTCATCTTTCAGGATAAGAGAAAACCTCCAACGTGAAGTTATATCGGACGATGAATGAAATGATGTTCAAATGAGTACAGAGTACATAGAGCTTAGAATTACCAGACATTCATCTTTCTGGATAAGGGAAAACCTCCAACGTTAAGTCACATCGGACGATGAATGAAATGATGTTCAAATGAGTACAGGGTACATAGATCTTAGAGTTACCAGACAATCATCTTTCAGAATAAAAGAAAACCTCCAACGTTAAGTCATATCGGACGATGAATGAAATGATGTTCAAATGAGTACAGGGTGCATAGAGCTTAGAGTTACCAGACATTCATCTTTCAGGATATGAGAAAACCTCCAATGTTAAGTCATATCGGACGATGAATGAAATGATGTTCAAATGAGTACAGGGTATATAGAGCTTTGAGTTACCAGATATTCATCTTTCAGGATAAGAGAAAACCTCCAACGTTGTCATATCGGATGATGAACGAAATGATGTACAAATGAGTACAAGGTACACAGAGCTTTGAGTTACCAGATATTCATCTTTCAGGATAAGAGAAAACCTCCAACGTGAAGTTATATCGGACGATGAATGAAATGATGTTCAAATGAGTACAGAGTACATAGAGCTTAGAATTACCAGACATTCATCTTTCTGGATAAGGGAAAACCTCCAACGTTAAGTCACATCGGACGATGAATGAAATGATGTTCAAATGAGTACAGGGTACATAGATCTTAGAGTTACCAGACAATCATCTTTCAGAATAAAAGAAAACCTCCAACGTTAAGTCATATCGGACGATGAATGAAATGATGTTCAAATGAGTACAGGGTGCATAGAGCTTAGAGTTACCAGACATTCATCTTTCAGGATATGAGAAAACCTCCAATGTTAAGTCATATCGGACGATGAATGAAATGATGTTCAAATGTGTAGAGAGTACATAGAGCTTAGAGTTACCAGGCATTCATCTTTCAGGAGAAGACAAAACCTCCAAAGATAAGTCATTTCAGACGATGAATGAAATGATGTTCAAATGAGTACAGGGTATATAGAGCTTAGAGTTATCAGACATTCAACTTTCAAGATAAGGGAAAAGCTCCAACGTGAAGTAATATCGGACGATGAATGAAATGATGTTCAAATGTGTAGAGAGTACATAGAGGTTAGATTTATCAGACATTCAACTTTCAAGATAAGAGAAAACCTCCAACGTTAAGTCATATCGGACGATGAATGAAATGATGTTCAAATGAGTACAGAGTACATAGAGCTTAGAGTTACCAGACATTCAACTTTCAAGATAAGAGAAAACCTCCAACGTGAAGTTATATCGGACGAGGAATGAAATGATGTTCAAATGAGTACAGAGTACATAGAGCTTAGAGTTACCAGACATTCAACTTTCAAGATAAGAGAAAACCTCCAACGTGAAATTATATCGGACGATGAATGAAATGATGTTCAAATGAGTACAGAGTACATAGAGCTTAGAGTTACCAGACATTCATCTTTCAGGATAAGAGAAAACCTCCAACGTTAAGTCATATCGGACGATGAATGAAATGATGTTCAAATGAATACAGGGTACATAGAGCTTAGAGTTACCAGACATTCATCTTTCAGGATAACAGAAAACCTCCAAAGTTAAGTCATATCGGACGAAGAATGAAATGATGTTCAAATGAGTAGAGAGTACATAGAGCTTAGAGTTACCAGACATTCACCTTTAGGATAAGGGATAACATCAGTAAAATTTATCAACCTAACGGAGATTTGAGCTCTGGACGAGTTGAAGGTGAGGAGGGTGAGCTGTGATGGTGTTGTAGAGGGGGGATATGTGTTGGGATTTGTCAGGTAAGTTTAGTTCCGTAAACGATGTTCTTACTTAGGGGTATTAGTGATATTCGCGAAAGCTTATTTCCTTTCACGTATTGGCTGAAAGGTTAAGCAACATTAAGGCGTTTTCGAGGTATGTGTTACCGATGAGTTTTTTAAATCTTATTCACTTAAGTTATGATAATGTATTAACTGTTTATTTGCTATTTATCGTATCGTAGTTACCGAGAATGTCGTTAAGAATGACTGGACATGCTTGCTGTAGTGTTATATTAAAGCTTGTGGATTGGTTTAATTTGGGAATGCGAATGTCCTGGTAGTGCAAAAAGGATAATTCTTGTGCGAGCAGAGACGATAAGTGGAAGTATGAAAATGACAGTGATTCTGCGATACTAACGAAGAAATTATAAGAGTTCCGTTTATATGTAGGGAGTCAAAGATAACAGAGCGCTTGTAAGGATACTACAGAAGAATAGCGCAGGAAATAGTAATACATATATTTGTGGGTTCGTGAAATTAAAATTCCAATTGCACAACTCAAAAATGTTCTTTATTTCCACCGAATTACAGTCGGAACACTTGCCGATTACACAAAAATACGTAATGCACACAATTACAATTCACCAGTTCGTCTGTCACAGGTCCACTGCACGCTCACAGTTGCGTACAACTCCTCTGATGCACGTTCACAGTCTTCCGGTCCATTAACTCACTCGGCACTCCTCACGCTGCTCGCCAAGAACTGAACTCACTCGCCAACTGCAGCCCCTTTTTATAGGAATATCGCTGTTTCTGGAACTCTCGCGTTTCAGTGAATCACCCCGAAGGTTCTAGAAGGCAGGGAGAGGGGAAAGAGACGGCACAGTGATGTTTTTCCAGCCACCCCTCGTTACTGCTGGCCGGTTATATCGGGAGTCCCGACGTTCGGGTGACAATATAATAATGGAAGTATAGCATATAGTAATAAATATATAACACATAGTAGACTGGTGTAAAGGAGAAGGGTTTTCCGTGGACCCCAACAGAACACTCATTATAGCATTCAGCACGAAGGAAAGGCATCAAATATCGATGGTGTAACACTTGAACTGCAGAAACAAGTCAAGTATCTGGGTGTAATGCTGGACAGGAGTTTGACTTGGAATCCGCAGTTGGAGTCCGTGGGAGAGCTTTGGCGGCAATTAGAACTTGCTGCAGCCTTTCTGGCAAAACATGGGGTCTTAAGCCTCATATGATCTTTTGGACGGATGCGGCTATAATAAGGCCTATGGTCACATATGCCTCTTTAGTATGTTGGCCAAAAGTAAAGCAGAAAAGTGCAATAGCTCGTTTGCAGAAAGTGGAGAGGCTGGTTTGTTTATGCATAACTGGTGCTATTAGCACATGTCCTACTGCTAGCATGGAGGCAGTTATAGGCCTAACGCCACTTCATATTGAGGTTAAAGAATGGCGTTAAGCAGTGCCTTTCAGCTGCAAAGGAGTGTGGTATTTAAAGTCGGTGAGCTATCAGGGGAGATGGAGGTTCTCCGAGAAATCAAGGAGGAAAATGTCATGTTATGGGAGTGCATGTTACCCCTATCTAGTGTGGTTCTCTGCTTCACCGTTAGAATTGCTGAACGGTTGAACTGGAGAGAGGTCATATTTGAGAAGAAGTCTCCGTATGGTATACGGATGGCTCAAAAATGGACGGGAAAACTGGAATTGGAGTTCATGGACCATATTTTAGCCTTTTTAAAGCTCTGGGTACTAGCCCCTCTATCTTCCAAATGGAAGTTAATGCCTTAGAAATTAATGCAGACGAGAATGTCAGAAGTGACAGACATGGTGGCAACGTCCATATTTTCTCAGAAAGTCATGCTGCGTTAAAGGGCATCAATGTTTGTAAATGACTTTGTGAGGATTTGAAGTCAGCTGGAAAAACGGAATAAGACTACCCTTGTGTGGGTGCCAGGTGTAACAGTACTTTTTGGTTATGTTTAAAGTATGAAAGGTTTATAAATTTATAAAAACTAATTATGTAAATATATTTAATAATTTAAATATACAAAAATGTATGTAGTAATGTGATTGGCCGAAGTAGTAGTGGTGTGACGTGGTATGACGTGATGTGGTGACATGCCAGTGGATCGGCCAATCATAAAATAAAGTGGAAGTAACTATAGTGAGAAGAAAATCAATAATCTTGAGAAAAAGTGTTAGTTAGTTACTAACACTCCCCACATGGCAACCTTGGCCTTCGGGGTAACCTCACCCCACCAAGTGATGACCGGACCCATTTCTCAGGTGGAGGCACCCAGAGGGCGGTGTCCATTACCTCCGATGATAGGGTGATAGTGAAGATGGCGGTGAGGTGAGAGGACCTACAGTTTTTACCGTGGACTCCGAACCACGTTGGGCATAGGGGATACTTCACGTGTGCTAGACAGAGGTGAAGGCGTGGATAGGGCCGACTTAAAATCGCCAACCCCAGAGCCGGGAATCGAACTCGGGACCCTTAGAACGGGAGCCGCGAACGAAACCACCGCGCTACCCCGGCGCCCTGAGAAAAAGTGTTATAATCTTCAGTCGTGTTTCACAACGATGAAAGATGTTGCGGTGAATATAATTGTAAAGGAAAGTTAATAACATTCAAGAAGTGTTATTCGATATTTGTAATAGAAACGAGTGAATCGTAGTTCATATTATACAATTAAATAATATACTACGAAATCGGAGTCATATAAATTTTATTTCTGTCACCAAAAATCCACATCCACACCTGACAAAAGATCTCATGACTCTTATTTAATCAAAACTCGACCTGGATCTTTCAAAAAGTTGGCGTGCTTCCTATCTGCTGCAAGTGGAGAACAAATATATTCCCGTTACACAGGATATAAAGGAACTGAAGGCAATGAAATTTTTGATTGCCTTGTTAAAGAATGTGGTAATATACCTTTTATTGTCCCTGAAACTTTTTGTGGCTATATGAAAGATAAGATAAAGGCTTGAGAAATGAAGAGAGTCAATCGCTATTTGGAAAATGTTCCTAAGCGGGGTCATACAAACGAGTTCATTGCAAACAGATGCAAGAGTATTCCTGCTCTTAATAAATAGGAATTAAGGCTAGTATTTGATTTTGTAACTAGAAACTGCCATCTAAGTTATTTTTTGTATAGGATGGGTAAGATTGGGAGGAAAATTTGTAGATTGTGTGAAGCAGAAAAAGAAACGGCAAGACGTGTGTGTCAAGGTACTGGTTGGAAAAGATTAAGGCATTTGGAGTCCGGTTTTTCAATTGCAGGATAGATTGTGTTACTAGCAGCGCATAAAGGCATAGGCTTTTTAATAGTCTTAAAATAAGGTTTGAGTTGTGGAACAGGCTAATGGTGAATTTTTTTATTAGGTCGGAGCGATGAGAAGTCGGAAGTGGTTTCAGTACATCTTAATCATGGATATGGCATATAGTAATAAATATATAACAAATAGTAATAAATTTACATAAATACTGGGGCTCTCACGGCCGGCGTCGTTAACTCCTCTATGTTGTCTGGGCTTGTAGGCCGTGGTCCATTTGTATTTCTTTTCGACGTTTCGCCGAAAACTGCGTTCGGCATCTTCAGGGTTCTGAGTCTAGAGACCCGGAGTCCAACACAAGACTGGAGTACGTATTTTTTTCTCTCTAAGGTGTGGCCCCCCTCTCTCCGCCACACCCGGTGGCGATCATCCGAAAGGGATCTACCATGCCTCCCCTACCATGCACTAAGCAACACCAAAGTGATGGGTAGGACAAATGGTAGTTGGTGTCCGTTATCGCCGAAGCAACCCGGATGTTAATGGGTGATTACTAGAAAGACGATAGCATACGAGCAGAGTTGGGAAATAGCTACTGGCCATGACCAAGGCCCTGGCCAGGGAGCTATGGTTAGTGGTGGTTATTCATGCTCATGCATGTAGCAAGGTTTAGGTGTCATGCTGTGGTACCGTACCTTAATTTAGGCTTCAGCTGGAGAGGGCGCTGAGTCTTGTAACCTCTTCGACATTCACCGATGGTCCTGGAAATTAAACCTAGGATTGGAGGTGAGAGAGGAATGTACATGAAGGGATACTATATACTTTATTTACATTTATTTTACGTACATAATCTTTTATATTTACACTGATATAACTATAACTTTTTCGCTTATCATTTTTGTTCTGCAATATCATTTTAATTCATTTTATTTTTTTATTATTATTATTTTCACATATAAACAATACATTAAAGTTTCCCTAAACTCTACACTACTATATTACTGCTGCCTGTCTGGTCCTTTGTCGTTGGCTGAGTCGTCATCACTTGGGGTTGTCCGTCACCACGGGCCGCCCAGAGCAGGGAGTGAGCATCCGCTCCGGGTCTTGCGGACAGTTGTATGCGTCTATGGTGGAACTAGGTAGTGGAGGTAGTTTATTATGTCTTGTGTATCATCTGTACTGAGGCGATTTAGGTGTATTTTTTGTCGAACAGCGATAGTGGTCTCTTACTTTTGTTTGCAGTAGTGTCGTATTTCCCAATATTTCTAATGATTGGGTTATGGTGGTTTTGTGCAGTTTTGTACATGTCTGCTAAACTTTTGATGAATTGCTCTATCGAATGCATTTTAAGATCCTCATGCAGTAAGTCCAATGGGACTGTCTTTGGAACCTTTGCAGCTAGTCTGAGGCATTTGTTTTGCACAAGTTTTAATTTTGTTATATGCGTCTTGGCGCAGTGTCCCCATGCTGGGGCTGCATATGTCATTATTGGCCTAAATAGGCTTTTATATAGGGTTAAACTCATTTTTTTACTTAATGCACTCCTACGGTTTAGAAGTGGGTAAATCGCGCCTGGTTGTTGAATTACCCGAGGTTTAATAACCGTGGTGTGTTCCGTAAATGTTAATTTGGAGTCTAGATTTATTCCTAGGTACTTTGCTTTGTTTTGTCATGATATTAATTTGTCGTACAGTGTGAGTGGTGTAGGCTTGTTGATGTGCTTCTTTCTCTTGGTATATAGGACTGCCTGGGATCTGGCAGTGTTAGCTTTAATACTCCACATTTCTAGCCAAGGCTCTAGTTGTCTGAGTGCAGATTGCAAAGTATGGCAGATGGTTGCTGGCTGTCAGGACTGTGCCGCTGGGATTATGGGATACGGCGGAAGTACATGGGCGCAAAGGCTTAGCAATAAAAGAAATAAAATGCTAATAAGAAGAATAGAAAGATAGACACTTTTATGGTATGCAGGCGGAAGTAAGACCAGCCCCACGATGGCTCTATTCGATGGCTCTATTCGTAATCCTACGATCCTCCAGCCGCCGATCCAGTCCGACTCCCACCCAGGGAGCCCACCGCAGTCACCGCAGTCGCAGCAGTCATTCGTGGGGCACCACGAGACCTGCCCACACGCTTTATCCTCGCCACCGCACAGCAACACTGGCCTTCCACGCTCAGAGCCTCTAGGATCTCCACCCGCCACGGACCCTCCAACCTGGTCCGTCTCCAGTTCGCCGACGCCGCCGAACTCGAAGCTGCCTTGAGGACGGGCCTGCCCTTATTATGGCGGAGTCTCAGAATCAAGGCAAGCAGAGCGTGTAGATATACTCCATGTCGCCGATGCTGCGGCTACGACCATGACGCCACCCCCTGCGCTGCACCTCCCAGATGCCACTAATGCGGAGCAGTAGTGCCTGACGTCAGAGTGCACCAGCCATGACCTCCGTTATCGACGCCGGTACTGCGCCACCTGCGACGGCTTTGGCAACTTCACAGGCCAGGCGCAGTGCCCTCTCTACCCTCGCCGACTCACGACAGTGATGCCTCGGGCGACACAACCAACACCTACACTACCAGCTGTCACCGCTGCCGCACCCAGCGAGGACTTGAGGGCCATTCTACAGAGTCTTCAAGAAGAGGTGCAGAACATCAGCAGACGCCTCGCCTCGCTCGAGACCTCAACCACTGCATCCGCCCTTGCCGATAACCTGCAAAGCCTACACACCGAGGTCAGCAACATCGCGCCAAGACTTACTTCGCTTCAAGTTTCCATCATGACTGCCATTACTAAGAACCACCGAGGCACACAGGATCATCTTGCTGCAATATTTCCCAACCTCACCGCACTAGATGAATCCCTAAAGAATACTACAATCGAATCACACCACACCACACAGGACGGAATCAACAACATTGCAACAAGACTAGACCATCACCTTAAACTCACCGCCGCCTGCGACAACAGAATGCATCGTGTCGAAGAATTCCACAAGATGCTGGACGAGTCTCTCGACCAGATCTTCATCGAGCACCAATCCCGACCTTATGACTCAACAACGCTCCAGCGCCAACGCACCGGAACCGGAACGCCCTCTATGCCCGGATCCTCCAGAAAATACCGCTAACCAACTCCGCCATCGAATTCCCAGTTTGGCTTCCAGGGCGCAAGCCATGCCTTCCATCCTGGCTTTGTACACTTTCGCCAGTCAGCATGATCCATGCTGCCAGAAATCAACAATAATTACCCGAGTGCTTAACGCGGTATCTGCAAAAACCCATCCACACTTTCCCTCACCTAACCCCGCTTCCACATGAGAAGCGATGCTACTTGTTTTTGTTTTCAATAAAGCTTAAAAAAAAGAAAAAAAATCACACAAATAAGAACATGAAGGCATGCAAAAATAATGAAGTTCATAATGAAACTGTGTAAGTTAAAACTGAATGAATGAACAATGAAACTGAAACAAATTTAAAATGAAATGCCCTCGGAATTTTCCACTGGGATGTTCTAAAACCAGCACACATACCTTGCAATAATTCTTGTCTCTCAGTCTTAAAAGACGTGTCACGCCATATTGTCGTGTGTCCTTCATTCACCCAAGTCTCGACAAGGTAGTATATTTTGCGACTTGTATCCCGGTACAGTCTGATTGTCCTTAAATTACGTCTTCGCCACACAACAATATCGCCCCTGAAGTGGTAAGTTTTCCTGTTGTCTCAATTTCATGTCGCGATGTTCCTACGGACCTAACACTCACACCTTTAAGTTCAGAACACAGCTATTCCACTTCTCTCACTGACAAAGACGGATTCTTCTATGTGAAAACATTAAATACGTGCACCACAATTCCTTTTTCTCCGCTTTGTAAAGGTTTTCCTTGCAATGCTTCAGCAAAAACTGGCGCTAGACTCTGCCATTATACACAAAATAAGTACACGCGCAATAAACGATTAATAAAATTATTTAGCTCTCGCAGTCGACGTAGCACACCGTAGAATAGCGATATATGACTAATCCAGTTCAAAACAAGGTCAGTGATAAAAGTCATATAAACAAATATTTCATCACTACCGCTAAATCACGTGCTATCGTGCCATGTGCTTTAGAGCAAAGGAACCTCCTCTTTACTTCGTTTAAGAATTAACATGCATTTCAGATAAATAAACTCTATCGGTCAAAGTATAAACTTGGAAGAAGCGTAGGGACAGTGAAGCACAAATTAATACAAAAGTGAATCGAGAAGATATCGACACATTGCTTCACTCACACTGTTTATTCACAGGACATGTTTCAAGAGCTCTTGCTCCTATCATCAGCTGATACTCGACTAGTGCAAGTTGTAGTGGTTTCTTCTTTCTCCGTTTTGTCAATAGATGGCGTGATGTACTTGTCAAAGATGTCCGGTGGTGGAGTTTCAAAATTCATGACTCTATGACGATTTTTGTTGATGAAGATTTTTTCCCATACGGAAAGGTCTATGGGGTGATTAACATAAATGAAAAACCGGTAATCTACACAAAAGCAGACAAGGGTAACAAAATAGTAATACTGGACGAAGAAGACTATCGCAAAAAAATGGACAACCTTTTAAACGGAAAAGAATTTGTTAAATTAGAAAACAATCCAGTAAAGAAAGCATGCAAATCTGTGGAATTAGCAATTAAAACAGTAAAATGATGACTAAAAGAGATAAATTGAACAATAAAATAGACAATCCAAAAACACCATACATATATGGTTTACCCAAAATACATAAACCTGAAATTACCCTCAGACCAATAATTAATAACATTGATGCACCCACTTACCAACTATCAAAATGGCTGGTTCAAATCTTCAGATCCTTCACAAAATCTGAAAATTTAAGTATCAAAAGCTCGTTTGAATTGTTAAATCTCCTGTAGGACACAAAGATCAACTCTACAGATGCTTTAGTTTCCTTTGACGTCATTTCTTTATATCCAAGTATACCTACCAATGAGCTTATTCCACTTCTCAAAAAATGGCTGGAATCATTACAAATAATATCTGAAGAAATAGAAGAACTTTCACAATTTACAGAAATTTGTATCTATCAAAATTTTTTCAGCTTTAATGGACAGATCTATAAACAAAACAGAGGCCTAGCTATGGGCAACCCGTTGTCTTCCTTCTTGGCAGATTTATTTATGAGTGCTTTTGAAACACATATCACAAAAACTTTTCCAAATTATTTCGAAGTGTGGTATCGCCATGTTGACGAAATTTTTGCAGTAGTACCTAAAAAACTCATAAGAGATAGTCTTAAACTTTTGAATATACAAAATCCAGCTATAAACTTTACATTGGAAATGGTGTGCTCCACTTTTTGGACATCAAGATCAAAAAAATGAACAACAAACTCACTTTTGGTATCTACAGGAAACCGACACACACAGATAATTACATCAAGAACAACAGTTTCAACCCAAAACAACACCAACATGCCATTTTCAACAGTTTAATCTTTCGGATGATCAACTTTCCACTAAACAGAGAAGATTATCAAGAAGAATACCTACACATAAAAAAGTAGCTATATCCAACGGTTTCAACCCAAATTTAGTAGACAAAACAGTTAACAGACTCAAAAAAGCTAAGAAAATAAAAGAAACCACCACCCTAGAAACTAAAGGAGAAAAAGAGAAAAAACTTTTTAAAAAAATTCACCTTCCACCCATCAGCCTATAACAAATTCAAAAAATCTTCTCAAAACACAACATAACTCTTGCACCTCAAAATAGATTTAATATCAGAAATTTGTTAAAAGGCCCTCCCAAAAATTCAATCACTACCAAAGAAAAACCAGGAATCTATGAGATCAAATGTGAAACTTTCCCTAAAATTTATATAGGAAAAACAAAAAGAAATATTAACATCAGAACTAAAGAACATCTAAGAAACATTAAAAATGGTGAAACAGAAAAATCAGCAGTGGCTTTTCATTTTTTGAATACTAGACATGACATCAACTTGGAAACATCTCTAATAAAATATGTTAATCACCCCATAGACCTTTCCGTATGGGAAAAAATCTTCATCAACAAAAATCGTCATAGAGTCATGAATTTTGAAACTCCACCACCGGACATCTTTGACAAGTACATCACGCCATCTATTGACAATACGGAGAAAGAGGAAACCACTACAACTTACACTAGTCGAGTATCAGCTGATGATAGGAGCGAGAGCTCTTGAAACATGTCCTGTGAATAAACAGTGTGAGTGAAGCAATGTGTCAATATCTTCTCGATTCACTTTTGTATTAAACTCTATCGGGTAATATATTTAATTCAAACAGTTAGGAAAATATAAATTTGACAATTTTCTTAAAACATATAAAGAAATATCACCATATTAAATAACGAACTAATTTTTACCGCACAACAGTCTGTACCACAACAGCAGCCAATGAGATGTGATAAGGTCACATGACCGTTTGGAGATATGGGGCAAACTTATGTGAAACAAGGATTAGTATAAGAATGTCTGAGATATGTTGTAGAATGTGAGGCAGGGTTTAGTTATTCATGACGTCAACGTGCAGCGATGCATTATCCTTGAATGTAAATGTTATGTAATAGGTAGATCCTTCCACTGACCGAACAATCACTCTAGATGCATCTGTGGCTTGACCGACGTTCACGATAATGTCTCCTAGATATACGGACTCAACAGAAACCATAATAACGATGGGGTGCGAGGGAGTTCTCAAGAACCATAAATCAACAAGGTACCGCTTATCGCCCCGCAAGCAAATGATCTGGAAACGATAAGATTCTTATCTAGTTAATGATACAGACCACCGGCAGAACATTATTACTACACAATAGACCGTCACTTTGTTACTTTATGTTAACCCTAACCGAAATATTCCCTTGTACCTACAATAAGATAATGTTTATCTGAAATAGATAAAGCTATAAGTGTTTGTACAAGAGTAGAGAAAGTCATGTATACATCACATAACGACCAAAACATTTGACTATCACTTAAAGTCTACTGTATTCCCTTGTAACTACAATAAGATAATGTTTATCTTGAAGTAGATATAGCAATAAGTGTTTGTAGAAGAGTAGAGAAAGTCATGTATACATCACATAACGACCAAAACATTTGACTATCACTTAAAGTCTACTGTATTCCCTTGTAACTACAATAAGATAATGTTTATCTTGAAGTAGATAGAGCAATAAGTGTTTGTAGAAGAGTAGAGAAAGTCATGTATACATCACATAACGACCAAAACATTTGACTATCACTTAAAGTCTACTGTATTCCCTTGTAACTACAATAAGATAATGTTTATCTTGAAGTAGATAGAGCAATAAGTGTTTGTACAAGAGTAGAGAAAGTCATGTATACATCACATAACGACCAAAACATTTGACTGTCACTTAAAGTCTACTGTATTCCCTTGTAACTACAATAAGATAATGTTTATCTTGAAGCAGATAGAGCAATAAGTGTTTGTACAAGAGTAGAAAAAGTCATGTATACATCACATAACGACGAAAATATTTTAGTATTACTTTAAGTCTACTGTATTCCGTTGTAAATACAATAAGATAATGTTTAACTTGAAGTAGATAGAGCTATAAGTATTTGGAGAACATCATGTGGACCACCTTGTTCGGTTTTTTCGATATCTGACCTGCAGGTAGCTTCTTCCATCGGGAGAGATGACGCAAGCTCGCCCAGCAGGAGTATAACTTGTGTTACTGAAACTGACTTATAAAGGAGCATGTGGTAAATGTTCACAATAAAAAAGAAAGGAAATGGCCTTCTATCTCTGGCTATAATCAAGATAGAAGAGGAAGTGCAACGCTGGCCTAGTGGATCTGTCATATCTGTAGACAGGCAAGGCCATTGTAAAGAATACACGCTGCTTAAATGCATGAGAACATCACACGATCTCTAAGCATTGCTTAATTCGTATGTTTTTGGGCAGGCTTGCGTCGTCAAGGCGTCCGTTAGCAACGAGCAGGCAAGTTGTGATTACTCGATGTTCAACTTTAATTCCCATAATAGTGAGAGTTTTAAGTTATGCATTCTTCAAGTGGTATTGTTTCTGTAAAGGAAAACTGAACCACGGCTGTTTAATTGAGGTCACTATAGCCCACAACCATTCAGAGTAGAATACCTCTGTAAGACTCGAAACTTTCAAAAGCCGAATATTAGTCGTTACGATATAAATGAGAAATCTCAATATTGCATTGCCAAACTTTAAGCTTCTAAAACCCAGTACTCACCCAATTGATTGTTAAATTCCAAGAATTGTTAAACCTTTCGAATTTTCAGAAAGGGCTTAAGTGCTTTTCATGCAACTTTGTGATTTCCCGACCTATTCATTCAGTGTACCTAAGTACCTGAACGATTTTAGAGTTATATTTGATAAATGTAAATAAATGATAATGTATAATAAACATAAAGAATGAAGAAGTGGTAATAACCCTGATGAATAATCTATAAAGAATGAATAAGCTAGAATATAAAAATCAATGGCTATATATGTGAATCGTCGTCAACTATCACCATAACGTATCACCTTGTCCTTTCGCCACCTCTGTGGCACGCTGTAGTGACTATTTCTTACCTTCAAAAAGTCCGCAGTTTTTATCACATCACTGGAAACGATCTCGTTAAGGTACTTTTCCTGGTGTTCTCCCTTATTCTGTAAGATGAATGTCCGGTATCTCTTATATTCTGTACTTATTTAAACATCATTCCATTCATCGTCCGATATGACTTAACGTTGGAGGTTTCCTCTTATCCTGAAAGATCAATGTCTGGTAACCCTAAGCTCTATGCACCCTGTACTCATATGAACATAGTTTCATTCATCGTCCGATATGACTTAACGTTGGAGGTTTCCTCTTATCCTGAAAGATGAATGTCTGGTAACTCTAAGCTCTATGCACCCTGTACTCATTTGAGCATCATTTCATTCATCGTCCGATATAACTTAACGTTGGAGGTTTTCTCTTATCCTGAAAGATGAATGTCTGGTAACTCTAAGCTCTATGCACCCTGTACTCATTTGAACATCATTCCATTCATCGTCCGATATGACTTAACGTTGGAGGTTTCCTCTTATCCTGAAAGATGAATGTCTGGTAACTCTAAGCTCTATGCACCCTGTACTCATTTGAACATCATTCCATTCATCGTCCGATATAACTTAACGTTGGAGGTTTTCTCTTATCCTGAAAGACGAGAGTCTGTTAACTCTAAGCTCTATGTACCCTGTACACATTTGAACATCATTTCATTCATCGTCCGATATGACTTAACGATGGAGGTTTTCTCTTATCCTTAAAGATAAAAGTCTGACAACTCTAAGCTCTATGTAACCTGTACCCATTTGAACGTCATTTCATTCATCGTTCGATATGACTTAACTTTGGAGGTTTTCTTTTATCCTGAAAGATGAATGTCCGGTAACTCTAAGCTCGATGTACCCCGTACTCATTTGAACATCATTTCATTCATCGTACGATATGACTTAACGTTGGAGGTTTTCTCTTATCCTGAAAGATGAATGTCTGGTAACTCTAAGCTCGATGTACCCCGTACTTATTTGAACATCATTTCATTCATCGTACGATATGACTTAACGTTGGAGGTTTTCCCTTATCCTGAAAGATGAATGTCTGGTAACTCTAAGCTCGATGTACCCCGTACTTATTTGAACATCATTTCATGCATCGTCCGATATGACTTAACGTTGGAGGTTTTCTCTTATCCTGAAAGATGAATGTCTAGTAACTCTAAGCTCTATGTATCCTGTACTCATTTGAACATCATTTCATTCATCGTCCGATATGACTTAACGTTGGAGGTTTTCTCTTATCCTGAAAGATGAATGTCTGGTAACTCTAAGCTCTATGTATCCTGTACTCATTTGAACATCATTTCATGCATCGTCCGATAAGACTTAACGTTGGAGGTTTTCCCTTATCGTGAAAGATGAATGTCTGGTAACTCTAAGCTCTATGTATCCTGTACTCATTTGAACATCATTTCATGCATCGTCCGATAAGATTTAACGTTGGAGGTTTTCTCTTATCCTGAAAGATGAATGTCTGGTAACTCTAAGCTCTATGTATCCTGTACTTATTTGAACATCATTTCATGCATCGTCCGATATGACTTAACGTTGGAGGTTTTCTCTTATCCTGAAAGATGAATGTCTAGTAACTCTAAGCTCTATGTATCCTGTACTCATTTGAACATCATTTCATGCATCGTCCGATAAGACTTAACGTTGGAGGTTTTCCCTTATCCTGAAAGATGAATGTCTGGTAACTCTAAGCTCTATGTATCCTGTACTCATTTGAACATCATTTCATTCATCGTCCGATATGACTTAACGTTGGAGGTTTTCTCTTATCCTGAAAGATGAATGTATGGTAACTCTAAGCTCTATGTACCCTGTACTCATTTGAACATCATTTCATTCATCGTCCGATATGACTTAACGTTGGAGGTTTTCTCTTATCCTGAAAGGTGAATGTCTGGTAACTCTAAGCTCTATGTACCCTGTACTCATTTGAACATCATTTCATTCATCGTCCGATATGACTTAACGTTGGAGGTTTTCTCTTATCAGGAAAGATGAATGTTTGGTAACTCTAAGCTCTTTGTAGCTTCTACTGCACTCACCACCTCTCCTACGACCATACCCTCCATTGGCTTGAACAGAGTTCTTTGCTACACCGCTTCTGTTCATGTGTAACTTTAGTCAGGAGACATCGCTAGAAGGCTATTTTACCTGCGAGTCTGTACTCTCTGAAGTAACTGCAGTGCGTGTACATTCTACTGTTTTGTTAGTTTAGTTTCTGTAGCATTGTGTTAGCCGAGCTTTGCCTTGTCGTACGTCCACTTAAGCCGTGCGAGGAAGAAGGAAATGGGTCTGACAAACGGCTAGGATCATCAGATTTTTGCAAGGAAGCATAAAATGGACTGACCGCTTGTTCCCTCCCGCTGGCTTGTTATAAACTTCTACTCTGGTGAACCCTTTTGTACACGACAAGGCAACAGGTTCCTCTGCTCGTGTATCTCGGCTCCGTCCTCTTTCTCATAGTTCCTACATTTTAAGTGGCT
This sequence comes from Mantis religiosa, assembly GCA_030765055.1. NCBI lineage: Eukaryota > Metazoa > Arthropoda > Insecta > Mantodea > Mantidae > Mantis > Mantis religiosa. The sequence goes on from CM060947.1 coordinate 37,058,111, forward strand.
TTCGGACATTCGTAACTCCTATCCACAATGACCATTGGTTTTTCCATTTTGTTCCCAGGTCGACAAGGCGCCTGTTATTAATATATAGCACGATCCATATAAACCTGAACCATTTCAAGAGTCCATAATTGTTGAACCAATAAGAGGTTACACGTGCGGCTTTGGGAGAATATAATACACAATTGGCAGATTACATGACAATATTTACATCTCATAGAAAATGTTGGAAGTGTCCTCTACCAGCATCTATACATGTTTGTACTCCTCTCACCATATTCTCTCAAGTTTTACGGAGATTATTCTCGCCAATGTTACTTATTTACGTTCGAATAGATTCCTTAAAAATATCAATAGTGCGTGGCATATTCTTGTACACTCTATTTTTAAATACACACACAAGAAAAAAATTAGGTGAGGTTAGGTCAGTGGAACTGGGGACCACAAACCTTTGAGATTATTCGATTATCAAAGAAACTGGTTACAACTTCCATGGTGTCATTAAATGTACTTCACATTCGTCCATCTTCTTGGAAATAACCTTCTCTCAGTTCCATATCTTCTCCGTAAAACTTCTCGAGCTGTGGCCTTTGTAAGGCTGAAGCGAAGTCAGAAGGGAGTGAAGTGTAGGTTATTTACGTTTGGATAAGAATCCCAGTGAGATATTTAGCCTTAGGGGAGCCTTACACTCTACAGTCAACCAAATGTCAGCCAGCGCCGAAGCCGTGCCCTAGCTAAGCTGGGTGACCAGCGTTCTGCCTAAGGAATTACCACCACCACCACCACCACCACCACCACCACCACCACCACCACCACCACCACCACCACCACCACCACCACCACCACCACCACCACCACCACCACCACCACCACCACCACCACCACCACCACCACCACCACCACCACCACCACCACCACCACCACCACCACCACCACCACCACCACCACCACCAGTACTACTACTACTACTACTGCTACTACTACTGCCACTACTACTACTACTACTGCTGCTGCTACTACTACTGCCACTACTACTACTACTACTCCTGCTACTACTACTACTACTGCTACTGCCACCATCACCACCACTACCAATACCACTAGCACTAGCACTATCTCAACCACTACCGCTAGCACTACTACTACCTGTAACACTGCCACAACCACTACCACTACCGCAACCACTACCACTACCTCAACCACTACCACTAGCACTAGCACTACCTCAACCACCACCCCTACCACTACCTGTACCACTACCATTACCCCAACCACTACCACTAGCACTACCATTAGCACTACCTCAACCACTACCACTATCTGTACCACTACCACTACCACAACCACTACCACTAGCACTACCTCAACCACTACCACTACCTCAAACACTACCACTACCTGTACCATTACCACTACCACTTCCACAAGCACTACCACAACCACCACCACTACCTGTACCACTACCACTACAACAACCACTACCACAACCACTACCTGTACCACTACCACAACCACTACCACTACCTCAACCACTACCACTTCCTCAACCACTACCACTACCTCAACCACTACCACATCCTCAACCACTACCACTACCACAACCACTACCACAAACTGTACCACTACCACAACCACTACCACTACCACAACCACTACCTGTACCACAACCACTACCACTGCCACTACCTGTACCACTACCCCAACCACTACCTGTACCACTACCACAACCACTACCACTACCACAACCACTACCTGTACAACAACCACTACCACAACCACTACCTGTACCACTACCCCAACCACTACCTGTACCACTACCACAACCACTACCACTACCACAACCACTACCTGTACAACAACCACTACCACAACCACTACCTGTACCACAACCACTACCACTGCCACTACCTGTACCACTACCCCAACCACTACCTGTACCACTACCACAACCACTACCACTACCACAACCACTACCTGTACAACAACCACTACCACTGCCACTACCTGTACCACTACCCCAACCACTACCACTACCACAACCACTACCTGTACAACAACCACTACCACTGCCACTACCTGTACCACTACCACAACCACTACCACTACCACAACCACTACCTGTACAACAACCACTACCACTGCCACTACCTGTACCACTACCACAACCACTACCACTACCACAACCACTACCTGTACAACAACCACTACCACAACCACTACCTGTACCACAACCACTACCACTGCCACTACCTGTACCACTACCACAACCACTACCACAACCACTACCTGTACAACAACCACTACCACAACCACTACCTGTACCACTACCACAACTACTATCACTACCACTACTTGTACCACCACTAGCTGTACCACCACCACCACTACTACAACCACAACCACTACCACTACCACTACCTGTACCACCACCACCACTACCACAACCACCACCACTACCACTACTACTACCACTACCACTCACTACCTGTACTACTACCACTACTACTACTATTACTACTACTATTATTATTAATTATTATTATTATTATTATTATTATTATTATTATTATTATTATTATTATTATTATTATTATTATTATTATTATTATTATTATTATTATTATTATTATTATTATTATTATTATTATTATTATTATTATTATTATTATTATTATTATTATTATTATTATTATTATTATTATTATTATTATTATTATTATTATTATTATTATTATTATTATTATTATTATTATTATTATTATTATTATTATTATTATTATTATTATTATTATTATTATTATTATTATTATTATTATTATTATTATTATTATTATTATTATTATTATTATTATTATTATTATTATTATTATTATTATTATTATTATTATTATTATTATTATTATTATTATTATTATTATTATTATTATTATTATTATTATTATTATTATTATTATTATTATTATTATTATTATTATTATTATTATTATTATTATTATTATTATTATTATTATTATTATTATTATTATTATTATTATTATTATTATTATTATTATTATTATTATTATTATTATTATTATTATTATTATTATTATTATTATTATTATTATTATTATTATTATTATTATTATTATTATTATTATTATTATTATTATTATTATTATTATTATTATTATTATTATTATTATTATTATTATTATTATTATTATTCTCTATGTTTTATAGTTATATCAAAGCTAGCAGCGTTTCTTCTCTCATTTGCAGAAGCATGACCTGAAAAAATGTTCCTCTTACTTTTATTGTACTGAAAATTATGGTAGTGTAAAATATAAATGGATTATCAATATTTGCATAATATAGAACATTTATTTACCTTAACACTGCCAGGAAAGCAAACAAAAAGATTTTATTTATCTCTTTAGAGATTTGTTGCACGCTATCAAACTTAGTTAACGAAGTGAAGTTACGTGACATTGCACCTCAATGTTTACTTTTGAGTCCGCATGTTTACCAACGCACGCCAGAGAGCTTTAGACACAATATTTGCTTCATGTAATGTCAGTGTTTACATTTTTAAACCAGTTTGCAAAGTTCACTTTTGCTACGGACATTTGCGTCTGAGATAATGCGATTTTAAGTTCAGCCTCCGGAAGACAAAACATTACAACATTCATCTGTTTCTGTTTCTGCTCTCATTTAACGTTCTTTATCACATCTCTGTCTAACTTATACACTGCGTGCCGACCATCAAGGCTCAGGAATAGCGTCTGTGACCCACATTCGTGGTTATGTTGACCGCCTTGACCAATGGAGTTTTTATAAGGCTTCTCCTAACTGTTGAGCAATACTGAAAAGGATAACTACTATATAAGGGCGATGAGAAGAGCGATTGGGCTCCAAGTCCTCATTCGGTAAGTTTCGTTTAACTCCGTAAACATAGATGTAGACAACTTTGAAATTTGAAATGCGCTTACACTGACATCTAGTGGCTAATATGCTAAGCTTTATCATGTCCGCCATATTTCGTTTAGCTCAATTTCGAGGTTAATTAGCTAACCAGTTTACAACAATCGTATTTAGAATTAGAATTTTAGTTCGTCCTTGACAACATATACACGTTATGAGACACGTCAAAATGTATAAATACAGTATATACATAAAGTCAAATTGATTATATACAATATACACAGTAAGCAGCTTTTCTATGGTTTCATGTGATATTTGCATAGACTAATTTACTACAAGAAATGTCATAATACAAATATTGCAGGTTTGTTAATGTACTAAGCTCCCAGTGCTCATTTACATGGTTATAGTTCTCAAAATTCATTAACCGTATAAAAACAGTGTGCATGCAAAAGTTTCTTAACCTTATTCTTAAAGTGTTTTAACGATGCGGCTTGTTTAAATGAATTTGGAAGTTTATTATATAACATTATCACTTTGTAGTTAAAGCTTCCTTCATAAAGGCTCGTTTGGTGCCAGTTTATCCTTGTTACGAGTACATCAGCATTTACTTAAAAATGATTTATATTTGTATGAACATTTGTGGATGTTATGGCTCTCGAAAGGAGACACATTATTATTCGTCTACCTCCGTATAACTGTGATCTGAATGCTATTGAGCTGGCGTGGGCAAAACTAAGGAATGTTTTCAGAGGATGCAACGTTACTTGTAATATATTCGCTTATCTTACATGCTATTTTGCTGAACTATGTTTCTCAAGGTTGACCACACTACAGAAACAAAAGAGCGTTAGCTCTCGCTTCTTCCCCTCTGCCCGCACTATACCGTAAATCCAACGCTCAACTTATCTTGCGCGTACTGTACATGTCTCGAGTTACCTGTCCCTGCGTGTTGATTTACTACTTGAATATCCTCATTCTACGTATTGGTAGAAATCTCAAGCCTCCCAGGGAGTATGTTAGCTGCCAGGAATGGTACCCACAACACCATCAAGCCTAGAACCTCACCTCAAAGATAATAGAAAACGGAATGAATGTAAAATTATGGAACGCAAACCGTAAGTCGATGAGAGACACTCCGAAACTCCTCTACCAACCAGGGAAAATCATGGAAAAGGGAACAAGGCTGCAGTACAAGGAAGGCAACAATAAAATGCGGAATCCACCAATTGCAGGGCTCTCCAAGGTGCTCTGAATGTTATAACTAAAAATCATTAAATACATTTTAGGAGGCACGGTATTTTGTTCCCCTATGTAGCTCCAAGGAATGTTTGGATCCTAGAAAACAGTGCTACGGCGGCAGCGAGGCCCTACCTTAAAGAAAATAAATGTCGTCATTTAATTCTGTAAATTTTAAGGTTTTTCGCGAGGAAAGCATAGAACGGAACAGCTCAAGAACAGACCACAAGCCAGATCAGTGTTAGATGTTGTCTGTGTGAGTTTGTGAGGTCAGCAATCCGTCAAAAAGTTCATAAATTCTTTGTTAACAATGAACCTCCCAGCTTAAACAAAGTAATGTTGGCTGATAACTCTTAGCCTAAGGTGGAAGACTTCAAACGATCTTCCCTCCACAAACTGCTGCTGGAAATTGGTTTCGAATTTGTGAACAGAAAAGGACAGAGTATCATTGTGCACAGAGATGATATTATTTTATGGCAAAGGGATTTTCTCCGGAAAATAAAAGAACTCCGTAAAACGTGGGAAGTTTATTATTTAGACGAGACGTAGGTTAACGAGGAACACACGACAAGCAAAGTATGGACTAACACCACAATGAAATAAAAGAAACATGCATTTCGATCTGGTCTAAGTGCAAGTCTTAGAAATCATACGGGGAGGGATAAGCGTCTTATAGTTTTGCACTTAAGGAAGTGATGACGGCTTTGTCGAGGGTGGTGAGCTTGTGTCGTGTCCAAAACAACGGAAGACTATCATAAAGAAATGAATGGCGACCTTTTCAAATCCTGGTTTGAAAAATTCTCCACAAATTGCAACCGGATTGTGATGGACAAAGCCCTCTACAACAGTGTGAGGTTAGAACGCATACTAAACAATAAATTGTACATCTATGGGATGATGGATCGAGCGATACGGAGACATCGGACCTGGAGAGTATCGAACCAATTTCCAGCTTAGATTAGAGAAGTTAATTTTCATGGATATTAATGTATGCTGCGTGATACTTAGCTCAAAAAATGTGCCTTTTGTTTTGAAAATTTATATTAATATTATACTTAACGAAGTGATTAAGCGGTTGGCTGAAATAAATACGTGCTTTTTGTGTTGAAAATGCATATTCATATTATTAATACATATTATTACTATACTTTACGAAGCCTTAACAGTCTGTCATTTCGAACGCACGTGGACGCGGAGTTATAGAAACCGGTGTTTTGTTTACGGTAATTTATTCTCTCGTTGGACATAGTATAGGTTATGTTCTTATAGTTGCAGGACTAAAGCGGAAAACTAACAAGTTTTCTTTGACCTATTCAGAACAAATAACAGAGTATGTAATTGGTTGAGATGACTGCAAGAAATTGTAATACTTAATCATTTTAATCCACAAGGATCTGATTATTTCGAAGATATACTTCTATATGAAGCATTTACTGAAAATTTGGGTAGATTTTTATACGTTTAAATTATGATATATTCCAAATTTTACATGCTCATTCTTACCATTATCTTTAAAGATAAAAATTCAAACACAAAATGCAAAAGACTATTGACATTTCCTACCATAGGGGATGAATGTGCTTCGTTATTTCAAACTAAGTCAAAAAACACTTGTGCTGCCATCTGCTGTCGACATTCATAGATATAGATCAACATTCTCCCAGCAGACGTCTCTAGTTTTGTCTCTGGGGTTATTGTTCATTCCCGTACGCCACTGTATAAAACCATGAATGAAGAAGCAAGAAGTTATCCGTACATACAAAGATGATCTAATTTGCTTCCTAATCAGAAACGATCTCAAGGCCCACCATAACGAACTGCTATGATTTCATCTAACCTTGACTTTCTCGGACTCCCCCCTAAGGCAAAAGCATTTATCCTTTTGGTTCGGATCTGTGGGTTCACAGGAAGGAGTGGAACAAACAGGTGCGCCAACTTAACAATGTACAAGTGTATACACAAGCTTTTGTTGCTGCAATAACGTCACCAGTAGGATGGGGCGTAGTTAAAGTTGCCCACAGTGACATCTGAAGGCTCTACTGGAAGTTCAAGCTGGTTACTATGGAAACATACCACTCACAATACTAAATTCACATTTTTAAATAAGGAATTACAAATTTTGCGTGTATCTTTCTGATATTATGCAATCTTTGATACATAATTAAGAAAATTAAGAAAATTAATCTACCACATCATGTAGACTCTCCGTAAGCATCAATTTTCATTTTTAGATATAATATTTGATGATCACGTTTTCAACATGTATGCAAATAAGTTTTGGTATGAACTTCGCTAAGTACTAAAAATAAAATACATTCAAAACTTTTATTTAATATTCAAAATTTCATATGGAGACACCAACAATTAAAACAAAATAAAGAATTACACCATTTTTAAATTGTGGCTTCTTAAAAATATATATATATATAATTTTTTTTTGTAAAAATTCGCTGCTGTAATAAGAAACATGATATATTCCAAAAATATTCAGTTCAGATTTCAATGTTACCAACACATGGGGCTAAATCCGGACTATAGGGAGGGTGAGGGATGCACTTCACGTTGATTTTTACAAGATATTCAGCAACAACTTTGGCAATAGGCAGCCAGGCATTATCGTGGTGCAGCATCCAGCCTGTTTCACGGAAATGTGGACGTTTGCGTCTGATATGGACTTGCAATAATTTCAGGACATCCGTGTAGTATTGCCCAGCTACTGATGTGTGTGCAGGTACAACATACTGATAAACCATTCCATGAATATCAAAGAATGAGATGACCATAACTTTCCCAGCAGAAGCAACCACTTTTGCTTTTTTGGGGGTTGGTGATGGAGATTTCCACACTGAGCTTTGCTGTTTGCTCTCAGGATCAAAATGATGTAGCCAAGTTTCATCAGCAGTGATTACGTTTGAAAGAAACTCCGGATCTTCCTCAAACATTAACTTTAACTGCATGTAGATCTGCATGCGAATGTCCTTTTGTTCGGGAATCAACAGTCTTGGAACCCATCGCGCACAAACACGTCTCATGTGTAATGTTTCTGTCACCAACGTGTGGGTGGCACCCAATGAAATGTTCAGTATTTCAGAAATTGATCTTGAGGTAATTCGTTGATCCTCTCTCACAATGGCAGCAGCAGTGTCGATGTTTTCTTCCATAAGAGCAGTAACTGGAGCACCGGGTCCAGCTTCCTTTGAAATTGATTGTCTCCCCTCTTTAAACATTTTAAACCACCTTCGAGCTGTGCTGTAGGGAAGAACAGACTCTCCATGGGCATTCTGTAGCATTGCATAGGCCTCAACTGAAGATTTGTTGAGATGAAAGCAGAATTTCAGAGTCGCATATTGTTCCTCAAGTGTTATCTCCATTGCAGCGGTAGGCGATACTGAACATGTCTGAACTTCCCTGGTCCTCACTGGTGAGAATCAGGAGTACCAACAATGAAACTACTACGTCGTGTTTGTTTCACATTAAGCTAACAGAACATAGTAAGACTGAATTTTAGTGTGAAAAGTTATGACCGTAAAAAAATTATGACCATTCTTTATTGAGCAGTCCTCGTTATACATTTATGTTTGTTAATGACCTTACTAGATGCTCCTGAGGCTTCAGTGCAGCACTGCTACGTGGCTTTAGTAACCCAGTGGAAAATTATAGCCAAATGAATGAAGAATGGCAACACGACAGTTTAGTTTGCTTTCTGAAAATAGAGGCACTGCTATCAGCTTATGCTGCCAACGATTAACATGGGAGGTTCACTTCTAATAAGTAAATGTTCTGTGGACTAAAAGCGCCTGTCTTCTGCGGGAGAACACTGAACTATTTGAATGTTTCTTAACAGCAGATGACAGTGCAGTCGTTTTGATGACTTATATTTATAAAAAGAAGCAGAAATATACCTTACTTTAAGATAAGTCTATAGAGTTTTATAATTTTTACTTGAATTTTAGTTTCTAAAGATAGTGGTAAATTCGAGTAGATAAAGTGGCATTATAGTGTAAATTATAGTTATACAGAGTAATACAACTTCTTATTAAATGCTTTATATGAAAGTATATTTCTGCAATGAACAATTATTTACATCATTATTATTAAATAATTAATTTAAATCATAAGCCATGGCTTAGCTAAACACTACTGACAGATCAGTGGCCCTGGAAGTCCCTGCGGGGGGTCGTTCTGGGGACTAGTGAAAATGACCAAAGCATCACACATGGACATGAGAAGACAACTCAATTGTAAATATATAAACAAAACAATAATCTAGCAAGATTAGCTCACGTGACGTGGACTACACTCAATCCTGAGCATATATCCAAAATATTTGTTTGTTATTTAGTTAAGTTACATTAAATATATCCATATTCACATTGAATGCATGCAAACCAATGCCTAACAAATTGACGCCAGACTCAGAGCCGCTCCTGGCCTGATATCTTATCCAACTTATTCTTAAGCACTAACAATTAATGACACTGTCCTTATGTTTCAGGACCTCACAGATATCTTGGAAGACGATGCCTCCGTCCGGAGGCACACCAATATTACACAACCCAATTCCACTCCTGAATTTCCAAGGTCGCAAGTAGGACCTCGGTCATGTTTGTGTCCTGGCGCCATCCTCACCCGGCCTAGGCTTTGCCTGGCCGTAATATCTTCTCCCAGAATCCGCAGGTGCAATAGCGGTACTGCTGCACTTCCTCTCACGAATTCTCACCGGTGGAGGTTTTTTAGTGGGTAGGGCTGACGGATCTCTCTCCGTCAGAGGAGTCCCACACTCCGATCCCGGGGCTAGTGCATAAATGCATTTTTCCTCCACTCGAAAAAAAAACAATTAAATCATCTTTCTCTCCTTCTCTCCCTTTCTCTCTCCTTCCCTCCTTCCCTCCTTCCGTCCTTCCCTCTTTCACTCTTTCCCTCTCTCCCTCTGTCCCTCCTTCCCTCCTTCCGTCTTTCCCTCTTTCCCTCCTATTGGAAACGACACTACACCCCACTACCTCTCTTACCATGAATGCGCGAGGGCATATTCAGGGCTTCGACCATGCTTATGTCCCAGCACCCAACCTCACCTCGGTTAGGCCATACGGTCAACCTGTACACGCTCTCCATGAATCCGCAGGTGCTTATAGCGGTACTGCTGGAATTCCTCTCCTGACTACTCTCTGGTGGAGGTTTCTTAGTGGGTAGTACCTTCGGGTGAAGCTCACGCTTCCGGCTGCACCATCCCAGTACAGTCGGGGTTAGTCCATAAATGGGGTTTTCCTCCACTTGAAAAAAAAAATAAATGTTTTATATGAAAGTGTATCGCTCCAATGAACAATTTATTGGGAATTCAAGTTTATTAGGAATTTCAAATACAAAATATATACGAGGGCTATCCAGAAAGTAGATTACGTTTTCGTCTGTTTCCGCTAGGGGCGGGGCTAGCGCGGCCATCTTGGGGTCAGAGCGTTGCGCAGCTCAGTCGGCATCTAGCCGTGCTAGTGAGAGGTTCGTGCTGTGCTCCGTTCAGATACTGTGACGGTTTGAAATGTCTGCGTTAATTGAAAATCCTGCGAGCTGCGAGGTGCGTGCAGTAATAAGGTTTCTGACTGCAAAAAACTGTAAACCGATAGAAATCTATCGGCAGCTTTGTGAAGTGTATGGGGACAACATTATCACTGAAGGTGGAGTGCGTCAGTGGGTCATCAGATTTAAAAATGGCCGAACCAATGTTCACGACGAAGATCGAAGTGGGAGACCCAGCATAGTGACTACCGAACTTGTCGAAAAAGTCGATGCTAAAGTCCGTGAAAATCGAAGGTTCACAATAACGGAACTTTCTTTGAGTTTTCCACAAATGTCGCGAAGTTTGTTGCACGAAATCATCAGCGAAAAGCTTGGTTACCACAAGTTTTGTGCAAGATGGATTCCAAAAATCTTGACAGAGGACCACAAAAATCAGCGAATGGCTGCAGCGTTGAACTTTTTGGACGTTTACCATAAGGATGGTGACTCTTTACTCGATCGCATCGTTACTGGTGACGAAACATGGGTGAAACACGTGAACTGTGAAACGAAATTGCAATCAATGCAGTGGGGGCACACAAGTTCTCCCCGAAAGCCCAAGAAATGCATGCAAACAATGTCGGCAAGGAAGATGATGGCGACTGTTTTTTGGGACAGAAAAGGTGTGATTTTGGTGGACTTCCTGGAAAGAGGCACTACAATAAACTCTCAAAGGTATTGCCAAACTCTCCAAAAACTCAGAAGAGCCATTCAAAACAAGCTCAGAGGAATGTTGAGCTCTAAGATCTTGTTGATTCACGACAACGCCCGGCCCCACACGGCAAATGTCACTCATGAAGTTCTTGAATCTTTTAAGTGGGAGTTGTTTCCTCATCCGCCGTACAGTCCCGACCTGGCACCGAGCGACTTCCACCTATTCCCAGCAATGAAGAAGTGGCTGGCTATGCAGCGTTTTGATGACGACGCACAGCTGCAAGAAGAGGTAACGAAGTGGTTGAAGGCGCAGGTGGCCGAATTTTTCGACGAAGGAATTTCCAAGCTCGTACATCGCTACGATAAATGCCTTAATTTGAATGGTGACTATGTCGAAAAGTAGTATTTGAGTGTGGCTTTCATCTGTATATAATAAAATTTGTTTCCTATACTTTGTTTACTTTTTATTCCAAAACGTAATCTACTTTCTGGATAGCCCTCGTAGAACAATGAAGAAATACAGTTTTAAGTAACTACTTTATTATTATTTTCCATATTTCTGCCCTGACCGACACGGGACCTCTTGAACGTCAGGTCTAGATGTCGCGTTGATCATACAAGTAGGTGCAATATTTAAAAAGCGTCTATCCATCCGGACGCTGATGACGGGTGTTGGCTGAGGCCACCTGGGTTCTGGCTGTGCGTGCCAAGTCAGTCCAACATAAAGCTGCCACGCCCGTATGCTTCTGTCATATCACAAGAAACTTGAAGCTTTGCCAAATTGCTATCTACGACTTTACTTCCACAGATACAACACGCAGATAACACTTTGGTTTTCATGTAGGAACACGAGAACCTTCAAAACTGCCACACCACAAAACAAAATCCATTAAACAATACTTGTTATGAACTTTCGTACTGATTTCTGTACCACTGAACAAGAAATTATAAGCCATAACTAAAATAAAAATGAATACTTTAAGGTGTTGTAGGTTGGCAATAGATTATGAGTACGCTTTGGTTCAGTGTAAGATGTTACAAATCGCCGGAAGGTGGCTTAGACCCATTGTTTAGGTGAAAGGTTTGAGGAATTCCATATAATAACTCTAAAAGAAGCGAAGGGATTCTCGATAACCTCAAGTCGAAGACTAGCAAACATGCTATAATAATCCCTTCAAGAAAGAGAGGATTACTTTGAAAAAGTCCTTGTAGACACAGAAATTCAGTAAATAAATCAAATTAAAAGACACACACACACACACACACACACACACACACGAAAACACATTTCTTCATACTAGCCGTATGTATACTAAAGTGTTTGATGGATATAGTCAACATGAAAAATTCAATGCCGTGGCCGGGATTTGAACCACGGATGTCCTGGTTTCTGTCCAGTCGCTCTAACCCATTGAGCTACCACGGCCAATTTACCGTATTGACATTAAGTTCTCCATTTGACTCATATATTTCCCTGGTAAACCACTAGGGGCTCTCGTATCGGAGATACACCGTTTGTGGCGACTAACTACCGTAAGTACAAATGTATTTTTTTATCAGTGGTATCTGGAAGAGTCCACCTCAGAACGGTTGCAACTTGAGGGGTGGGCAGGTAAGTTGTGTACCAGCTGCGAGCAAGTAAACACGTGCAGAGCTACTCGGTAACACTACAGCTTGTTTCAAAATGTGCTTGTCTCCTGTTTCCAAGAGAGCATTTATAAATGGCGCCTCCTAGCAGCACATTAGGAAATAAAGTGCTACATTTAAAAATACGAGAAGTAATAACCAATATCCATAGATTTATAAAAAAAGGAACAATGGTCTGGGTCAACTATAAAAATCTGGGCAAGGGTATCTGAGGCAACAGTTGTGTCTGAAAGCAGTTTAGGTGAGTTATTAAGGAAAGAAAAGTCATTGGTGTTAGTACAACAACGTCCTTCTCTATGCCCAGTAAACAAAGATTAAGAACATGCACAAAATCTAATTTGGATGTTTTAATTCAGAAGTAGTTAGGCGAACTATGAATAATTTTAAAATACAGAAATACAAAGATCAACTTAGAAGAAAGTGCTTATGAAGCTTAAAAATTCTACTGACATCCAAAGCAGTGTCTGAACATTAAGAAGAGTTCTTTTGAAGCTAGGATTATTTGAAAAAAAAAAAAAAAACTATGAGTGACAGACAAATTTTAATCGAACATCACACCATAGGTGCAAAAAGGCTTAAGTATTTACGAAATATTCGGAGATATCGAAGTAAAGCTTATATAGTTTATATGGATGAAAGTTATATAAATACAGCACATACTCGACCATATGTCTGGAGTGAAATACGTTACAGGGACTCTGCAGCGATATTGAAAGGCTGGCAGTTGTTTATCATGCCTGCTGGAGGAGAACAGGGTTTTGTTCCAAATGCCTATGTACTATTTAAGATCCAACAAAAGCGCGGAGATTACTACCATAGTAAGAATTACAACTTAGTTTATAAGAGCTGCAAAACTGACTTCGAGAATGAAATTTGTTTTCAGACACCTTACGCACCACCCGTTTAACTCTTATTATTTTAGATAACTGAAGGAAATTAATCATTTGTTCACACTAGCCGTATATACATATGCTAAGGCATTGAATTTTTCATGTTGACTCTATCTATCTGTAAAATCAATTTTATATGTAATTGCCTTTAACTTATCTAATTCATTAACATAAGTCAGAGAAAACCTATAAGCTTCAGGTTCCACAGTGGCTAATACGCAAGGTTTGGAAGGTCACCAAATAGCAGTACGAAAAATAAATAAGAGAATACCAGTCCACTACCAGAGCGTTAACGAGGGACAACCAAAATGTTCTGGAAGTTTCAATTTCTAGAACGTTCTAGAATTCCAAACACCTGCTACATAATTGCTCTTTCCCACGAGTATTATTGACTGAATATGAATATTATTGTCATTATTGTGGTGGAGTGGAAGATTCGTGGCTCATAACCCGCTTATGACTAAATTTTTCAGCTCTATCTCTACCTTTGAAACTTTGTTTTTGTGTATGTATTAAGACGCACAATCATACATTAATTGATTGAAAAAAAAAAAAAAAAAAAAAAAAAAAAAAAAAACGTCGTTCTGTGTGGCTCAGGGATGGTTCAAGTCCAGAGCAGTCATTTAAAACCGACAGCTCCATGACAATGAACTTTCTTCCATGTAAAGGGATACATGCGGAACTAAATTTCCACACACCGGAGGCAGAAAATATGCCATAGATTTCTTGCTTATTCTCACCCTTTAACTTTTGTGGTGTTCAGTACACCCTTCTATATTGCGGTGAAAAGACTCCTCTCATAGACCCTCTAACAAGCAACAGGTCCTTCTACGCATCGTAACTTTACAGTACGAGACCATCGGCTTCACTTCCCATCTAAATGGAAAGATAAATCGTTTAACATGAGAAATGCCAGGTATTTCAGCTAGCTTGGTTTATAAGAAAGCGTGGAATTTTTAACGAAATTCTATTAACACTCTCGTTTTCTTTCATACGACGTCATACATCTAATAAAGCTGCCCAATATAAACAGTCGATATATAGTTACATGAATGACATCTAAATTCTAATGAAAACTTTTTTGAGGGAATTTTCTAAACTTTACCAAGCAGGAAGGGCTTTTCAGTCAAGAGCTTCAACCCAGAATATTCATTTTCCAAAATATCCGTGTGTTCGGCCGTAATTCTAAAACGACATGTCAGATAATGTTTAGTTTCACTATCTCTCAGGGATATCGGTGTATCAATATGGATATAATGAACCTGGAACCTTTAAGGATACAAAGGATGGCAGGAGCCTTTGCTCTGCACAGAAGAATGATATTCTCTTGGTCATTACTTCGACCTTCCATCCGGGGGTGTCCTTCTTGGGGCATTCACATAATAGAACAAGCCAGTACCCACGCCTTCATAATCTATCCTATCGTGTTACTGGTTTGAATTTGCAGTGGTGAAACGTGAGGTAATATTAAAATCTTTCTCTTGGACATACATATCAGAAGCTCACATCCCGAGCAGCTGTTTAAAACACCTGTCATTTAAAGTCTACTGTATTCCCTTGTAACTACAATAAGATAATGTTTATCTTGAAGTAGATAGAGTAATAAGTGTTTGTACAAGAGTAGAGAAAGTCATGTATACATCACATAACGACCAAAACATTTGACTATCACTTAAAGTCTACTATATTCCCTTGTAACTACAATAAGATAATGTTTATCTTGAAGTAGATAGAGCAATAAGTGTTTGTACAAGAGTAGAGAAAGTCATGTATACATCACATAACGACCAAAACATTTGACTATCACTTAAAGTCTACTGTATTCCCTTGTAACTACAATAAGATAATGTTTATCATGATGGACATAGAGGAATGGGTGGTGAAAGGCCTTGTGAATGTATCATATTTTTACAGGGTAGTTGTGGGTTTCCATTTTGATAAATAACCGTATTACGCAGACCTTAAGCGCCCGCGACACAAAAAGTGGTGCGGTTGGTGTAGAAGATGGT
Source organism: Mantis religiosa (assembly GCA_030765055.1). NCBI lineage: Eukaryota > Metazoa > Arthropoda > Insecta > Mantodea > Mantidae > Mantis > Mantis religiosa. The sequence goes on from CM060947.1 coordinate 37,074,000, forward strand.
CCAAGGAGGCAGATGGTGATGAGTAATATCTGGTGATATTTTAAGGTGAGTGTAAGTGACAGAGTCATTAATTACTCCGGCAACATCTCTTTCTGCACCTCTCTCCTCTCGCAAGGCATCAAACTTGGTTCTGTAGCGTCTCTTGCAGGTTTGCCTCATCTACATATCACAGTGAGGTTACCTATTTCTTATTTGGAGATATTTCACTATGCGGTTAATGCTTAACTGAGGGTCTTCCTACTGTTCAATGAAATATTTTTACAAAGTTTTTTGTTTATATATGGCTTCAGAAATGACATTTATAATAATTTAAAAATATTAACCTTATTTCGCAAAATTGAGCACTTTAGCTACTTTACTCTCTGTCAGAATATTTGCATCGGTATCACCCTCGTGCTGATAGGAAATAACTCTATCATATTCTCTCTCTAGAACACAAACAGCACTAGAATTACTTGCCTTGTTTGTTTTTACAGATTACTAGCAGAACTGAATAGGATAGGGTCAAACTATATTGGTAAGGGTTGGAATTACTGTTGCTCAAATAACAAAAACCCCTTTTAATGACCAAGAAGTACATTGTTGGAAAGAAGAACGCTTGCTCTTTGCATTGTCATAAAACGAATCATATAGGATGTTTCGAAAGCAGTGACGGCTGGTGGGTTAAATTATTTGTGGTGCACAAATGAAAAATAAAATACAGAGTAGTAATGACTCACCTATTTATACAGATTCTCTGCTGTACTCTCCTTAGACCTGGCGAATCTATCGATAACTTTTGCGTTGCAGTCGCTGACCTTCATAACAAAATCTCTCTCAATTGAAAGCATTGCTAATGCTGACAATCGGTCCTGTGACATTGTGTTCCTAAGGAAAGTTTTATTCTTTTTAAAGTTGAGAAACAGCGTTCTGCTTCAGCGGTAGACATTGGCATAGTTAACAGTACTCGGAGGAGTTTGTCATATTCGCTGAATGTAGCACATAAATTGTTTTCCTTATTGAAGTCCATCAAGCACAAAGCGCCGGACATTCCACGAAATTCCTCTCGACTGTAAATTACAGTCAGTTCTCTACGAATTTTTGTTTTAATGATAAAAGGATAGAACCTTATTGTTTCTCTAAGGTAATCCTCTGGAAATGTCTTAGAAATTTTCTTGATGAAACAAAGTTGAGGATACCAGATGCCCCGTGAAGCTAAATCTGTCCTTTGCTTCTCTAAGAATGTCACATACTTCAAGAGCTTCTCTTCTTTTCACATCATGATTTTCTATTCTTCTCCTCTTAATTGCAGTTTCTTCGTGTTCCTCGATATCCACGGCATTTCTTACCTTTTGCACTTCCCTTTCAAATGCGTTTAGCTGGGCGATGGCAAATGTTGCATTGCAGTCTCGTTTCTGCAGCTGATTGTACAAAATGTCCACATGGGGCATGATCTTGTGGAAGAAAGACAGCCAGAATACAAAATTATAATCTTTCAAAGTGGCCATAAACCCAGAAGGCTGAACAAGTGTGGCGTTTTTGTTTAACAGAGCTCTCTTCTGAATAACCTCCATGCATTTAATTAAATTCTCCCTGTGTTCGAAAAGCAGAGCACACAGAAGCTAAACCTGAAGGTCTATAGCCGTTGCTAAGAGTAGGAGGAGCTAGGTTTATAAACCTCCATTTAAGCAATGTATAAGAATCCCGTCCCATCTCTTCACCTTCCTGCAACTCCCTCAGAGAGCCTACATTTGGGCGAAATCTTAGGCTAACAGTTCACTGCAAACCTGCGGCTCCTACAGCTAATCACTGTTTATTTCGACTTCTGCGGTCATGGGCAGCTACAGACGATAAGGGTAATTGAAACATGTTTGTATATAAAACAATGCAAACAAGTACAGCTTTAATGTGCAAAATGCACCTCTTGTATATTCAGAATAAGTGGGTGTAGCGCAAACGTGCAACCTTATGGAGGAACCGCCCCTGTTCAAAAGTGGGTTTATAACCTCACAAATATTGTGTCGATTACAGGTGAGACACCTACAAGGGTAAGGACGAGGCGAGAGGCGACACAGGCCGTTCAAAGGAGCTACGACAATGCAGAGGGCTGGATCCCTACTTCGCAGGCAAACACACCAGCCCACAAGAGCGACCCGGAGACCGTCCTACCCTACCGAAGACATGCAATGCCAAAACACCCCCGAAAGTTCTACCCTGAAAGAGACTACGAGATGAGAGATCATGTGAAATGATAATGGAGTGACAGGAAGTTCGGGGGATGTAACTAACCTACCCAGCATTCGCCTAGCAACACGAAAAAGCCCTCGTAAAGGCCCATGAGTTAAATAGGCCAATAATAATAATAATAATAATAATAATAATAATAATAATAATAATAATAATAATAATAATAATAATAATAATAATAATAATAATAATAATAATAATAATAATAATAATAATAATAATAATAATAATAATAATAATAATAATAATAATAATAATAATAATAATAATAATAATAATAATAATAATAATAATAATAATAATAATAATAATAATAATAATAATAATAATAATAATAATAATAATAATAATAATAATAATAATAATAATAATAATAATAATAATAATAATAATAATAATAATAATAATAATAATAATAATAATAATAATAATAATAATAATAATAATAATAATAATAATAATAATAATAATAATAATAATAATAATAATAATAATAATAATAATAATAATAATAATAATAATAATAATAATAATAATAATAATAATAATAATAATAATAATAATAATAATAATAATAATAATAATAATAATAATAATAATAATAATAATAATAATAATAATAATAATAATAATAATAATAATAATAATAATAATAATAATAATAATAATAATAATAATAATAATAATAATAATAATAATAATAATAATAATAATAATAATAATAATAATAATAATAATAATAATAATAATAATAATAATAATAATAATAATAATAATAATAATAATAATAATAATAATAATAATAATAATAATAATAATAATAATAATAATAATAATAATAATAATAATAATAATAATAATAATAATAATAATAATAATAATAATAATAATAATAATAATAATAATAATAATAATAATAATAATAATAATAATAATAATAATAATAATAATAATAATAATAATAATAATAATAATAATAATAATAATAATAATAATAATAATAATAATAATAATAATAATAATAATAATAATAATAATAATAATAATAATAATAATAATAATAATAATAATAATAATAATAATAATAATAATAATAAAATGTGGCGACTGCCGCCGATGCGTACAAAGGGGCCGGCGCAGAGAGGTAAGGGACAGATAGTGCAATGCGGAGATAAAAGCTTGCCGAAATAGATAAAGAGACAAAGCTGACTGGAAGTTTGAATTTCTTGTTTGTTACAAAATATTCCAGAAATGTCTAGTAATATGGGTAGAGTTATTTAAGGCAGCCAAGACTCGCCAACGGACAGTCGTAATGAGAGAGTTAAAATGGAACTTGATAATCGTGCAGCTGTACCTTGAAAGTGAGCTCTTTGTTTGTGGGTGTGGCAGAGGAACTGGAGAATCCTAATTGTGTATGTGACGTAACTCTGCTACTGCAAGGGTTGACCAAAGTGTATTTCTACAGAAATAACGAACATTTAGAACTTCTGCAAATTAGATTTTTAATTCTACGAACCCACAAAATCACAGTATGGTCTCGAATCATCGGTCAGCGAGGTTTATTATCCCTAGTGCTAGTCCTGGTTTTTGATGCAAAGATTTCGGTGACACACACTTGTACTGCCTCAATGTTCTCAAAATTTCTTCCACGTAGGTAATGGGCCATGTACCGATGAAGATGATAATCAGGGCTGTATGCTGTGTGTGGTAGCTGTTCGAATTCTCCCAATTCCTCAATTTGTTTCATGGTTGTTCGTGTAGTATGAGGTGTTGCATTGTCCTGTTGCAACAGAAGTCTTTCGGTTAACTAATGCTGGGTTACTCCGTCTTAAAAATATCATTAACTCGTTCCAGTTGTTGAGAATGAAGCTCTGTATCAATCGCTCGTCCGTTTGGAACAAAATCTCAGTGAATCACAACTTCAAAATTCCACCAGACACACAACATTACTTTGGAACCGAACTGATTTAGTTAACGATGACCTTGGTAGGTTAGTAGAGATCAAGTCACTGTTTCGAGGCATCAGGGTTTCGGTAATACACGCATTTTTCATCACAAGTGACAATTCTCCTGACAAATCTATCATCCATGGGGTTACGGATAAGCTAAAGACAGCTATTCAGCCTGTTGAGGTGTCAGTTCACGAAGTGCAGATCTACAGATTCTGTATGATTTTCCAAATATCTTTATGCGGCGTTGTATGGTATCTTTTGATGCACCAAGTTCTTCTCAAAGCTAGGGGTACTTCTCTGTGAATTTTCTCGCCAAACTTGGCGTGTACATTCAATATTCCATACTTAAGATCTTCCAGAACATGGTAAATCTTTAGTGTTTTCGTCTCTATTGTTGAAACGTTGGAACCATCGTTGTGTCGCACGCTCACTAAAGACACCTTCTCCTTCCACTTCACATATTCTTCGAGCTGAGACAGCGAATTTATAATCTTGTTTCAAGTAATGTTTTAAAAAGTACTCTAAGTTCAAACACTGTCATCTCCATTTTTTGATTGTTGATTAATAACTGAAGACCGATACATGCTCGCAATGTACATGGCATCCTGTAAATAACATTGCCAAACCAAAGAAACACAATAAATTTTCCAAAACACCAAAATCAAGAAACTGGATTTACTTTTGGAGCAATATAATATCACTGGGCGAAAATGAAAATGTTTCGGGCTTAAAAATAGTGAATTTATATGTATTTCCATTGTTGAATTAAAAAATTCCGATAAAAGTAATACATTAGCTCTTGTTTAAAGTGACATTTCATTAAATAGAGTGAAGATTTTAAATTTGGGGGACTTTTCTGGGAGTTGGCACACCTGTCAAATAACAAAACACAAACAGAGAGAAATTTTGGAAGTTAAGTGATACAAAAGTTAAGGAAAGCATTTTTGTCGGACCACAAATAAGAGAACTTGTAGAGGATCCTGCATTTGACCAAATTATGGAGAAGAAAGAAAGGAAGCTTGGGAAGCCTTCAAGGGTGTTGTTCATGGACTCTTAGGCAACAAAAGAGATGACAACTACAAGCATTTGGTGGCAGTACTCCCGCAAAAATACCGTAACCTAGGATGCAACATGTCCCTTAAGATCCATTTTCTCCACTCCCCCCTAGACTTTTCCCCTCCTAGTTGTGGAGCTGTTAGTGATGAACATGGGGAGAGATTCCATCAGGACATTTCTGTTATGGAACAAAGATATCAGGGCCGTTGGAATGAAGTAATGCTTGGTCTTTGTATAGGGATTCTGCGGAACTCCATCACAAGAGGCAAGCTAAAAGACGACGAAGTCATTATTCTCTTCAGACACGACTATCTGTGAAGAATTTTTCCAGCAATTTAGAACTCTTAGCATGTAATTACCAGTTAAAAAATCAGATGCACTTCCATTGTTGTTAGCATGTGTGTAATGAAAATGTATCCTTTTCTCTCAATCCGTTAATATGTAATACTTCCAGCTTGTGTATATCATAGAAACTAGAGCTAATACGAATTTTTCATTGTCATATTTGTTTTTCTCAGCCCAAAATTAGTAGTAATTGCCTCATTAAGTGCTCGAAACATTGAAAAATTATTTTTTGTTACCCAGTGAATTTAGAAATACACTCACAGTAAAGTACGAGGCTGAGCTAACCGAAGTGTTGGCGAAAATTCAACTAGCTGAACCAAAAATTAGTGTATTAATGTTTAAAATTGACAAGGTTAAATTTTAGGTTAGGAACGTTACTTGTAAAGCTGTTTACTATAACCGACCTTCATTTCCCCTTGCTGCATTAATTCATTCTAACGAACTGCTCCATTTCCACGGGCCTATGCCCCGGCTATAATCATGTTAAACCTTCTTATACAATAACCAGGTACCGTGGTAAAAAATGGGCTATTCAACATGTTCATTATACATTCTAGGGGTGGAAAGACGCGTGGGAATAAATAAAAGCAATGTCAGCGCCCTAAATTAAGAAGGGTGAGTTCCGGAAACGGATGCCGGGGTGCCCTATCTTTACTTTATTAGTTGCAGTTAAGTGGATAAGTTCTACACACAATAACGAATCTAATTTAGTCTTTTTTTAAAGTAAATAACGTTTGGAAAGTATGGATAGTACTAATTAGCAGAAAATCAGAGAAAATTAGGTTACAGAAAAGCTGAAAGTCTTTACAGTTATTCAACTGAATTCGAGAAAAGTGATGTATAGAGTTTATTGCCCGCATTAACGTCATGCAGCAGCGCAGCAAATGGCACTGGCTACACATGGCGGTGAAACCAGAGAAAGCCTAGGAAGCTCCAGATAATATTTTTTATTAAAATAAGAGAGAATAATGACTCAAAAAACTAAGGCTACTCTTTATTACACTTTCTATTGTACAGTCAAACGTACGTCCAGTGGCGAGGTATGACTTTCAAACCGAGGGAAGCTCCAAATAATAATTTTTCTTAAAATAAGAGAATAATGACTCAAACAGCTAAAGCTACTTTTAAGTACTCTTTCTATTGTACATGGCCACGCCGTGCTCAGCGGTTAGACCGCTTGACTCTCACCAAGGCGACCCGGGTTCGATCCCAGGTGACTGCAAAGTGACATTTGCGATGGACAACACGGCGCTGAGGCGTGTTTTCTCCGGGTCCTCCGGTTTCCCCCGCCATCTCATTCCACCGGTGCTCCATCTTCATCTCATGTATCATCAGTGTCACCGCCTGCGGTGCCGCATGTAGTAAAAGCGGGCGTTAAACACTACACATTTCATTTCAATTGTACAGTCACACATAGGTCCACTAGCGAGTCGTCCCTTTCAAAGCGAGGAAAGCTCCAAATAATAGTTTTTATTAAAATAAGACAGAATAATGACTCATAGAACTAAGGGTACTCTTTAGTACTCTTTATATTGTACAGTTACACGCAGATTTAGTAGCGAAGTTTGACTTTCAAAGTGAGGGAAGCTCCAAGTAATAATTTTCATTACAAAAAGAGAACTCAAACAACTAAAACTACTCTTCAGTACTCTTTCTATTGTACAGACACACGCAGATTCAATGGCGAGGCGTGGCTTTCAAAGTGAGGGAAGCTCCAAGTAATAGAAAAGAGAAGACTTCCAACGTTGTCATATCCGACGAGAATGAAATGATGTTAAAATGAGTACAGGGTACATAGAGCTTAGTGTTACTAGAAATGTTACTTTCATCACCTCTTGCGGCCACGTTTAAATTCAGCTGCCCAAAATTTCCCGGTGATAAATGATGGAGCAGAGTCGCCATACACAGAATCCAACTCATCTTTGATTTGCGTAGGCGTATTGCCTTTCAAAAGCAAATATTTAATGACTGCTCGATACTTGATTTTGTCCATTTTCATTAAAACACTCACATCAATTCACTCAAACGACTGTTACATAGCAACTGAGCGTCCAAAATGGCTGAAACTTCGGGAAGTAACTGTCAGGAGATCAACAACGAATTCCTAGCTGCCAACTTTATGTTAAGGTTGGAAGCTTTCCTGACCACCCTCGTAGCTTAAAACTACGAATGGGTTTAAACCAGTTTTACTGGATATCGTCATTTCTTCTTCAAGCTTAAATACAAAATAGAATGTCCGATGAGGTGTGTAATGCCAAAGAAATTAATTGTGTGGGCCTATTTAATGTTACAAAACTTTAAACCATCAGTGCTCTTATTTTTAAACTCTACATTAGGCCTTTAAAAGCAAAAAGTCCATTTTTTATAAGTTTGTGTTAAAAATACTAACATTTTCGCTCTTTCGGGGTCAAGTCTAATTCTTTTTCTGTCACATATGAGTCCTGCTGTACTAAGAAGTCTTTTAGAGAAGTCTCTAGCAAGCGGATACATACTTCTTAAGTTCTGGAAATTTGTAATTTGTTTTCCAGTACACTAGAAATAGGAAGTGAGATATGTACTGATTTCTTCTTGGAAACTGTTAACTGACAGTTGACACACGAGTACTTCCTTGTACGTTACTGTGCAAGCATCACATTCCTGACATTTTCTCAGGCTTTGACATTTTCTGCTTGCGGCAATTATGTATTGTTATTTTTGAATAAAACAAATATAGAACATTCACCACTGAAGTAACGAAGATATACCGAGCGAATTTTCTTAACTATCGTGACCATCCGCAATCCATCTCTACTTAACATCTTACACTTTCATTTAGCATGCACTACAAGGCATAAAAACAGATGAAAACTTATCATATCCACATAGAAAGAAAATGTACATGAAAAAATTCGTTAACAACAACTTTTAAATAACATTTTATTTATTTTACATCTCTCAGGCTAGTACAGAAAACAGCTACAGATAAAAAACATATCATGTCTTGTTGACGTAACAAAGAAGTGTTTTTCACATTGAAAAGGTTCACCAGCATCTCTCTGTAGAACTTCGCCCCAGGTCCTCGACCCCAACGTAACCTTATATTAACAATTTGAACACGGTCTTGCGTTATGAACACTGCAAAATAATTACTCCATCTAACAATGTTCTTGCACAGGTCATCTCTTGTCCTCGTAGATGAAAGGTACGGTCCTTTTTGAAGTGAATAACGCCGTAGTAAAGTCTGAGCGCCGATGCGTCGACACACACGCTTTTCTCAACGTATTATTTTAGAAACACTTATTGCTCTATCTACTTCAAGATGAAAATTATATTCTTTTAGCTACAAGGGAATAGAGTAGACATTAAGTGACAGTCAAATGTTTTATACACATGGATTTCTCTATTCTTGTACAAACACTTATTGCACTATATACTTCAAGATAAACATTTTATTGTAGTTACAAGGGAATACAGTAGGCTTTAAGTGATAGTCAAATGTTTTGGTCGTTATGTGATGTATACATGACGTTCTCTACTCTTGTACAACAACTTATTGCTCTATCTACTTCAAGATAAACATTATCTTATTGTAGTTACAAGGGAATACAGTAGACTTTAAGTGATAGTAAAATCTTTTGGTTGTTATGTGATGTATACATGACTTTCTCTACTCTTGTACAAACACTAATTGCTCTACCTACTTCAAGATAAACATTATTTTATTGTAGTTACAAGGGAATACAGTAGACTTTAAGTGATAGTCAAATGTTTTGGTCGTTATGTGATGTATACATGACTTTCTCTACTCTTGTACAACCACTTATTGCTCTACCTACTTCAAGATAAACATTATCTTATTGTAGTTACAAGGCAATACAGTAGACTTTAAGTGATAGTCAAATGTTTTGGTCGTTATGTGATGTACACATGACTTTCTCTACTCTTGTACAAATACTTATTGCTCTATCTACCTCAAGATAAACATTATCTTATTGTAGTTTCAAGGCAATACAGTAGACTTTAGGTAGACTTTATAGTAGACTTGGTCGTTATGTGATGTACACATGACTTTCTCTACTCTTGTACAAACACTTATAGCTCGATCTACTTCAAGATAAACATTATCTTATTGTAGTTACAAGGGTGTACAGCAGACTTTAAGTGATAGTCAAATGTTTTGGTGGTTATGTGATGTATACATGACTTTCTCTACTCTTGTACAAACACTTATTGCTCTATCTACTTCAAGATAAACATTATCTTATTGTAGTTTCAAGGGAATACAGTAGACTTTAGGTAGACTTTATAGTAAACTTCGTCGTTATGTGATGTATACACTTTCTCTACTCTTGTACAAATACTTATTGCTCTATCTACTTCAAGATAAACATTATCTTATTGTAGTTTCAAGGCAATACAGTAGACTTCAGGTAGACTTTATAGTACACTTGGTCGTTATGTGATGTACACATGACTTTCTCTACTCTTGTACAAAAACTTATAGCTCGATCTACTTCAAGATAAACATTATCTTATTGTAGTTACAAGGGTGTACAGCAGACTTTAAGTGATAGTCAAATGTTTTGGTCGTTATGTGATGTATACATGACTATCTCTACTCCTGTATAAACACTTATTGCTCTATATACTTCAAGATAAATATTATCTTATTGCAGTTACAAGGGAATACAGTAGAATTTAAGTGATAGTCAAATATTTTGGTCGTTATGTGAAGTAGACATGACTTATTCTACTGAAGTACAAACACTTATTGCTCTATCTACTTCAAGATAAACATTATCTTATTGTAGTTACAAGGGAATACAGTAGAGTTTAGGTGATAGTCAAATGTTTTGGTTATGTGATGTATACATCACCTTCTCTACTCTTGTACAAACCCTTATTGCTCTACCTACTTCAAGATAAACATTATCTTATTGTAGTTACAAGGCAATACAGTAGACTTTAAGTGATAGACAAATGTTTTGGTCGTTATGTCATGTATACATGACTTTCTCTACTCCTGTACAAACACTTATTGCTCTATTTACTTCAAGATAAACTTTTCTTATTGTAGTTACAATGGAATACAGTAGACTTTAAGTGATATTCAAATGTTTTGGTCGTTATGTGATGTATACATGACTTTCTCTACTCTTGTACAAAAACTTACTGCTCTATCTACTTCAAGATAAACATTATCTTATTGTAGTTACAATGGAATACAGTAGACTTTAAGTGATATTCAAATGTTTTGATGGTTATGTGATGTATACATGACTTTCTCTACCCTTGTACAAACACTTATTGCTCTATCTACTTCAAGATAAACATTATCTTATTGTAGTTTCAAGGGAATACAGTAGACTTTAGGTAGACTTTATAATAAACTTCGTCGTTATGTGATGTATACACTTTCTCTACTCTTGTACAAATACTTATTGCTCTATCTACCTCAAGATAAACATTATCTTATTGTAGTTTCAAGGCAATACAGTAGACTTTAGGTAGACTTTATAGTAGACTTGGTCGTTATGTGATGTATACATTACTTTCTGTACTCTTGTACAAACACTTATTGCTCTATATACTTCAAGATAAATATTATCTTATTGCAGTTACAAGGGAATACAGTAGAATTTAAGTGATAGTCAAATATTTTGGTCCTTATGTGAAGTAGACATGACTTCCTCTACTCAAGTACAAACACTTATTGCTCTATCTACTTCAAGATAAACATTATCTTATTGTAGTTACAAGGGAATACAGTAGAGTTTAGGTGATAGTCAAATGTTTTGGTTATGTGATGTATACATCACTTTCTCTACTCTTGTACAAACACTTATTGCTCTATGTACTTCAAGATAAACATTATCTTATTGTAGTTACAATGGAATACAGTAGACTTTAAGTGATATTCAAATGTTTCGGTCGTTATGTGATGTATACATGACTTTCTCTACTCTTGTACAAACACTTATTGCTCTATCTACTTCAAGATAAACATTATCTTATTGTAGTTACAATGGAATACAGTAGACTTTAAGTGATAGTCAAATGATTTGGTCGTTATGTGATGTGTACATGACTTTCTCTACTCTTGTACAAACACTTATTGCTCTACCTACTTCAAGATAAACATTATCTTATTGTAGTTACAAGGCAATACAGTAGACTTTAAGTGATAGTCAAATGTTTTGGTCGTTATGTGATGTATACATGACTTCCTCTACTCTTGTACAAAACTTATTGCTCTATCTACTTCAAGATAAACATTATCTTATTGTAGTTACAATGGAATACAGTAGACTTTAAGTGATATTCAAATGTTTCGGTCGTTATGTGATGTATACATGAGTTTCTGTACTCTTGTACAAACACTTATTGCTCTATCTACTTCAAGATAAACATTATCTTATTGTAGTTACAATGGAATACAGTAGACTTTAAGTGATATTCAAATGTTTTGGTCGTTATGTGATGTATACATGACTTTCTCTACTCTTGTACAAACACTTGTTGCTCTATCTACTTCAAGATAAACATTATCTTATTGTAGTTACAATGGAATACAGTAGACTTTAAGTGATATTCAAATGTTTCGGTCGTTATGTGATGTATACATGAGTTTCTGTACTCTTGTACAAACACTTATTGCTCTATCTATTTCAAGATAAACATTATCTTATTGTAGTTACAAGGGAATACAGTAGACTTTAAGTGATAGTCAAATATTTCGGTCGTTATGTGATGTATACATTACTTTCTCTACTCTTGTACAAACACTTATTGCTCTATCTACTTCAAGATAAACATTATCTTATTGTAGATACAAGGGAATACAGTAGACTTTAAGTGATATTCAAATGTTTTGGTCGTTATGTGATGTATACATGACTTTCTCTACTCTTGTACAAACACTTATTGCTCTATCTACTTCAAGATAAACATTATCTTATTGTAGTTACAAGGGAATACAGTAGACTTTAAGGGTGTTATTAAAAGTGTAAGTTTAGAATATTTTCACTACAAATTATAAATGTGTCGTGAAATTTTTTGGAATTTTCCAAGAAATCGTAGTCTCTCTGAATGTCTTTTGTATAATGATAAGCTGTAAATGTTGGGCAAAATATTGCTAAATGGAATTGTAGATATTGTTTTACACACTATTTATGCATATTGATTTTTTTCTTTCTTTGATTTGCTATTATGGACTTTTAATAGTTTACATCCTTCAATGTGAAGTCATACCGGATGATGAATGAAATGATCTTCAAGAATTATCAGCAATTAAAACAAACGGCTAGCCAACAACGGTTCTCTGATATCAGGTATTAGCCAATGACACACATCCAACGGGATTCGAACACAGAATCTCTAGAACTGCAGTTCCAAACGTTACCCGCGTAGTTTCCATGAAGCTAACATTGAGACAGAAGAGCGATTATCGAAGTTTTTCTCGAGCTTGACTGCATTCTCATCGTCTATGCATTGTTTAATGGCGGAAATTGCTCCCCGGCCGTGCATAATGAATGGCCACGTGGTAAGCCGGGGGTGTTGCGGCAATCGACAAGCAGGAAGCCTTCAGCTCTTGAGGCTTTTGTCTAACACAACCACAACTGACTGCATTGTTTATTGGCTCTACCTCAAGTAGCAATTGCCTCTTTTTACCTGTTTCCGATCTCCCCACGATTAAACTACGGTTAGACGCAATTCTCTCGCAATACACACCTTCGAAAGGGAATATTTTATAACCCAGACGTGGAGCTGTGTGTATTTTATGCTTAACCCTTCCTATTGGGAAGAGCGTACGAGGTGAGTTTAGGGCACAGGTACCGAACCAATAACAGCATTTATGTTACGCGTTAGACAAAGACACTGAAAACATTCATAAAAACCTCTGACTTATTTTACTGATATCATTTTCTCTACACTATATTTGATTTTATGTGCACTTAAAGTCAATAAGTGTTTGTACAAGAGAGTAAAAGTCGTATATACATCACATAACGTCCAAAACATTTGACTATCATTTAAGGTCTACTCTATTCCCTTGTAACTGCAATAAGATAATGTTTATCTTGAAGTAGATAGAGCAATAAGTGTTTGTACAAGAGTAGAGAAAGTCATGTATACATCACATAACGACCAAAACATTTGACTATCACTTAAAGTCTACTGTATTCCCTTGTAACTACAATAAGATAATGTTTATCTTGAAGTAGATAGAGCATTAAGTGTTTGTATAAGAGTAGAGAAAGTCATGTATACATCACATAACGACCAAAACATTTGACTATCACCTAAACTCTACTGTATTCCCTTGTCACTACAATAAGATAATGTTTATCTTAAAGTGGATAGAGCAATAAGTGTTTGTGCAAGAGTAGAGAAAGTAATGTATACATCACATAACGACCAAAACATTTGACTATCACTAAAAGTCTACTGTATTCCCTTGTAACTACAATAAGATAATGTTTATTTTGAAGTAGATAGAGGAATAAGTGTTTATACAGGAGTAGAGAAAGTCATGTGATTTTTCAGTTGTCTGTTCTAGGCTAAAAATGTCAGAAATGTATGAAGCGTGATTGCTTTGTGTTTTCATGTCTCGTCATAAAGAAAAACCGGGGAGAGGAGAGGAACGATAAATACAGAAGCAAAGGCGAAGGAGGAAAGAAGGAAAGCATTCTTAAGAAGTTGGTGGAACATGGCATTAGAATTCCAGCGCAGGCTTCCACCATGTAATTTAATCAACGAGTTGTCCTTTTTCAGTTTAGTGATCAAACTTTTAATTGCGGATGCTGGAGGAATGTTCCACTACACTTATCTCCCCTTTTTGGAGCAATGCAGATATTATCATCTGTAGTATCTCAGCTTTGGTCATCGCGCCAAAGAAAATGTAGGTGTACAGCGTGAACAAATGAAAATTGTCCATTGTCGACATTAATTACTTATTACTTAATTATCTTTCATTTTTAAAAGCCTAAACACCTGTAATAAACTCCTGCCACTACTACATGGGTAAGCTGATAAGTCCCTGCCCTCGCTTAGATGGCGCTACTCTACTGGTTTGACAGATACCGTCATATATTTTAACTTTGGACTAGCTTGTGTCCATAGTTACAGGCCAAGAACTTGTTTAGTTTGTTGAAAGACAGCATTTTAAGGAAGACAAGTGTAGAGGTTTCATAATAATGGAGGATTTGGAGAATCGAGCAGTGATTAAATACTTCCAGTTAAAATACTTAACGTCTAAAGAAATCAAGAATTAAATTAAGGGATTGAGTTTCATCAGCAGTGATTACGTTTGAAAGAAACGCCGGATCTTCCTTTAACATCAACTTAAACTGCATGCAGACCTGCATGCGAATGTCCTTTTTTTCGGGAATCAACAGTCTTGGAACCCATCGCGCACAAACACGTCTCATGTGTAATGTTTCTGTCACCAACGTGTGAGTGGCACCCAATGAAATGTTCAGTATTTCAGAAAGTGATCTTAAGGTAATTCGTTGATCCTCTCTCACAATGGCAGCAGTAGTGTTGATGGTTTCTTCAGTAAGAGTAGTACCTGAGCACTGGGTCCACCTTCTTTTAAAATTGATTGTCTCCCATCTCTAAACATTTTAAACCACCTTCGAGCTGTGTTGTAGGGAAGAACAGACTTTCCATAGGCCTCCTGTAACATTGTATAGGCCTCAACTGAAGATTTATTGAGACGAAAGCAGAACTTCAAAGCCGCATATTGTTCCTCGCGTGTTACCTCCATTGCAGCTGTAGGTGATACTGAACATTTCTGAACTTGCCTGGTTGTCACAGGCGAGATCCAGAAGTACCAACAATGAAACCACTACGGCGTGTTTGTTTCACATTAAGCTAACAGAATATTGTGACTTTGTGGGTTCGGGAATTTAAAAGTCCGATTGCACCACTCAAAAATGTTCTTTATTTCCACTGTATTACAATCGGAACACTTGCCGATTACACAGAATTACATAATGCACCCAGTTACAATTCACCAGTTCGTCTGTTACAGTTCCACTTTCACTCGCAATTACGTACACTCCTCCGATGCACGTACGCAGTCCATCCCCTCACTGTGTGCTCCTCACAGCTGCTCGCCAAGAACTGAGCTTTCCTTCAGCCCGACGCATTGCTTATATAGGACCAACTGGCCAATCTAGAAGGTTCCGGATTAGATGAAATATCCTGTATGTTCGAGAACTCAGGGGAAGGGGAAAGAGACGGCACAGTGGACCGCGATCCCTCTCCTAATCATCACTTCAGTTAGTGACAGGAGTCAAATGGGTAGGCGTGGCCAGAATGCTTCACGTCTGACCCTACTGCCGGCCAGTTCTATAGGGAGTCCCGACGTTCGGGTGACTATATAATAAGATTGAATTTTAGTCCAAATAATTATGACTATAGAAAATTATAATCGTTCTTTATTGAACAGCTGTCGTATTTAATATAGGACGGTGAAACTTACAGCATAAGTACGAGGTCTATCCAGAAAGTAGATTACGTTTTCGTCTGTTTCCGCTAGGGGCGGGGCTAGCGCGGCCATCTTGGGGTCAGAGCGTTGCGCAGCTCAGTCGGCATCTAGCCGTGCTAGTGAGAGGTTCGTGCTGTGCTCCGTTCAGATACTGTGACGGTTTGAAATGTCTGCGTTAATTGAAAATCCCGCGAGCTGCGAGGTGCGTGCAGTAATAAGGTTTCTGACTGCAAAAAACTGTAAACCGATAGAAATCTATCGGCAGCTTTGTGAAGTGTATGGGGACAACATTATCACTGAAGGTGGAGTGCGTCAGTGGGTCATCAGATTTAAAAATGGCCGAACCAATGTTCACGACGAAGATCGAAGTGGGAGACCCAGCATAGTGACTGCCGAACTTGTCGAAAAAGTCGATGCTAAAGTCCGTGAAAATCGAAGGTTCACAATAACGGAACTTTCTTTGAGTTTTCCACAAATTTCGCGAAGTTTGTTGCACGAAATCATCAGCGAAAAGCTTGGTTACCACAAGTTTTGTGCAAGATGGATTCCAAAAATCTTGACAGAGGACCACAAAAATCAGTGAATGGCTGCAGCGTTGAACTTTTTGGACGTTTACCATAAGGATGGTGACTCTTTGCTCGATCGCATCGTTACTGGTGACGAAACATGGGTGAAACACGTGAACTGTGAAACGAAATTGCAATCAATGCAGTGGGGGCACACAAGTTCTCCCCAAAAACCCAAGAAATGCATGCAAACAATGTCGGCAAGGAAGATGATGGCGACTGTTTTTTGGGACAGAAAAGGTGTGATTTTGGTGGACTTCCTGGAAAGAGGCACTACAATAAACTCTCAAAGGTATTGCCAAACTCTCCAAAAACTCAGAAGAGCCATTCAAAACAAGCGCAGAGGAATGTTGAGCTCTAAGATCTTGTTGATTCACGACAACGCCCGGCCCCACACGGCAAATGTCACTCGTGACGTTCTTGAATCTTTTAAGTGGGAGTTGTTTCCTCATCCGCCGTACAGTCCCGACCTGGCACCGAGCGACTTCCACCTATTCCCAGCAATGAAGAAGTGGCTGGCTATGCAGCGTTTTGATGACGACGCACAGCTGCAAGAAGAGGTAACGAAGTGGTTGAAGGCGCAGGCGGCCGAATTTTTCGACGAAGGAATTTCCAAGCTCGTACATCGCTACGATAAATGCCTTAATTTGAATGGTGACTATGTCGAAAAGTAGTATTTGAGTGTGGCTTTCATCTGTATATAATAAAATTTGTTTCCTATACTTTGTTTACTTTTTATTCCAAAACGTAATCTACTTTCTGGATAGCCCTCGTATTTTCATATTTATTTGTTTTGAATTTCTTTTATTTTCTTTGCTTTTGTACGTTCTAACACAGAACTACTGGACAAGTATCGTACGACGTCGGGTATTTGAAGTCGTAAGTGAATAAAACTGTAAAAACTAACCTAGAATGGAGACATGCAGTTGGAGCTACGTAATTTGAATGTCTTCTGTATTTAATTGGCACTTTAACCCTTGTCCTGATTTAAAATGTACTAGAAAAATATTGGTTTTAGCGGTTCTTTCCCGTCAATTACCTCATTGACCTTTTTCCTGTATTCTAATCCACTCACAGAGCACTGCAAAAAGCAGCTGATTGCATTCCTAAGTGCATTATATTCATTCTGTTTGTACAATGGCCGCAAAGTGCTTTGAATTGCAAATTGAATTACATTTTCTCTGAAACCATTAACTTTCATGTGCAGCTGTGCTTACATGCACTTGCGGTACGAGTAAATAGTGCTGCTTCGCTTTCCTGGTCGAGTATCTTACTCCCTTTCAAGTGAATTGTTTGGTTACAAGTATTTACTCTGTGTTTGTGCGGTAGTCAAAACGCTACATAACTCTATGCATAGTCATTTATGTAGAAGAGTTTCTAAGGTCAGACGTTCCGTTGTTTCGTTTTCCTGAAACGATGCGCGGATGTTTATACTTTATTCCTTATTCTTTTGTTTTACTGTTGGTAGTTGTTTCTGCTCACCGAAAATGTAGTACATTACCCGACCACTTGAAGTCATTAAACTAATAAACCCACAAAATTCACTATGAAACTCTCGTAATGATCGATTGTGTTCAATCGAAAAGAAGCCAACGTAGGCTTATGATGTAATACTATATCAGTGATACAGAATTATAACGTTCAGTAAAAGAAAAATAGTTAAAAAGAAACTATATTACAAATAAGAGGCTGATCCCGTAGCTGCCGTGCTGGGAGTCTCGGGAGTCCCGGGTTCGATTCCCGGCAGGGGATGGAAATTGTTCTCCGACCAAGATAATTCCTCATCTTCCCCAGAGTCTGGAAGTACGAATGAGAGTGCGAATATGTGCGTGATCTAATGAACAGAACCCAAATAATAGGAGTTAACACCTTCGATATGTCTCCAAAGGAGAACGGCGGCCGATATGACCAGTGCACACAAATAAGAGGGTGCTCTGAAGAGTTTCCGATCTCAACATGAAGATGCCAGCACTCGTAAATAAAAGCTAGCTAGCTATCTATCAAAAACCTTATCCTATTTACGGCTAGTGTGAAGAAATGACTAATATCCATCAATTAACTAAAATAATGAGTTAAATGATGAAGCCTGGGACTCAAGTACTTACAATAGTAAGTCGCCACAAACGGTGTATCTCGGATGCGAGATCCCCTAGTGGTCTACCGAGGAAATATAAGAGTCAAATTGAGAATTTAATGTAAGGACGTCTGGGGTATGGCCGCAGGCTAAAACCTGGTACTGCTCCAACGTGCACAGAATAAATGTCTTCGGATTATTTATTCTGTTTGCACAACGTTCCCCGTGAGATAACTTCACGAGGCTTCATCCCTCCGCTATGTGGAGGATGAAATTAGGCGCCGGGCCACAAACTTCTTCGAGAGTTTGCCTCACCATTAGAGCGCCCTAGTCAGATCCCTTGGGGACTATGTACCTCGTGAGTGTCGCTTAAAGCGATACCGGTTACCCCGTATGTCTTGCGGTCATTACCGGTAACCACATGATCCCCATTCCAGCCTAAACTAAATTACAGCTATCCAATATTTATTCTGGAAAACTCAAAATTCTACTTATCTTCTTCCAAGTTTATTAACTAACCCACCAGCAGTGCATGATGACTATAGCACCCGGTTCATCATTCCTCGAGGAGCAACAAGCTACCTCCCTTCTCTACATGCACTTAATTTACACCCGTCATCCGACACCACGTGGTAAAGCTCTTCCCAGAGCAGGTACACGATTTGACCACCCTTCGGGCTGTTCCAAACAGCCTGCCAGCCTGGAATTGAATTGAAATTAATGTCAAGACGGCACGTTGGCCATGGTATCTCAATGCGTTAGAGCGCCTCGACGGAAACCCGGAAATCCGTGGTTCAAATCCCAAGCATGTCTTGAATTTTCATCTTGACTCTATCTATCAAAACCCTTAGCCTATATGCGGCTAGTATGAAGAAATAATTAATTTCCATCAGTTAACCAAAATAAAAAGCTATTAAATTTTGCTGTCCATCTGTTGACAGTTACTCACCAAAATTTCAGCCATTTTGGACACTCAGTTGTTATGTCACAGTCGTTTGAGTGAGTTGATGTGAGTGTTTTTATGAAATTGGACAAAATCGAGTACGGAGCTGTTATTAAATATTTGTTTTTGAAAGGCAATACGCCTACGCAAATCAAAGATGAGTTGGATTCTGTGTACAAGGACACTGCACCATCATTTCAATAGTGACATTTTGGGCAGCTGAATTTTAACGTGGCCGTAAGGGCTTGGGAGACGATGAACGTTCGGGACGTCCAAAAACTGCAACTTCATCGCCAAAGTTCACTAAATGGTGCTGTATGACCACCGAATTAAAGTGAGAGAGATAGCAGAGCTTTGACTCCTCTCGCCTCATCCTTCACCCGGTGCTGACCCACTTGGGGCGTGGCTACATAAAATCAACTCTGATTGGCGTGCCGAATCCCCTGATCTGATTTACACTCCGTTGGGTCACCACCAGCACATTTCAACAGACTGTTCAGGTAAGTGATAGGAAATTTTGCACTTATTTGCCGCTAACGTCGTCCGTTGCTGTAGCCAGTACTCTTGTTGGACTGCTTTATCTCATCCGTTCCAACAGTTGTTGGCCGTTAGCCACATTATCAGAGAAAGTGTATTTTATATCCATTTGATACCCCAGATACGCGAAGTTAAAACAGTAAATATTATACTTTATTACAACAATAAATAATTAAAAGGGTAACGCACAATTTTAATAGCACCAGCGTTTGTATGAAATACCTCGTAGCGCTAATGATAATTTAATAGCTAAATGAAATATTGGTAGCGCGTGTGAGAGATGTAAAACCGCTGTTCAAACATCAGGAGGTTCTTTAGTTGTTTGTGTTCAGTTTATTTCCCCTGTAACTCGCGGTGGATCTTTGCTTCCTTGCAGCATTTCATTTGTTTCAGATCATGAGAGCAACTAAGATATTAAGCTTTCGCTTGTTTTTAAACTGAATGTTCTTCTTTTGTTTACGGCCTTCCTTCGTAACTAATTAACGTACAGGTTTTTATTCGGGAACAATTTACACAAATTGATATTATAAGAGTTCCAATATTAATTGGATTAATTTGACTGTTTCTCAATTTTCGATACAAGATATCGATACTCGTGTTATGATATATACTCGACACCTTATAATAAGCTGTAAAATCAATTATGTATTCAATGATTTATGTACCCTTTCGGTAGTTTTCTGTATATAAGCAAATTTTGTTTTAGTTTAACATATTCTGTTGTTGCGACGTATTGTTGTGTAAACTTGACACGGTGTAACACCTCGATATTCACGTTCCTTGCACGTGAATAGCTACCAGGGTGGTCATTAAAGCTTCCGAACTCAACATAAAGGTGGCAGCACTCGTAAATAAAAGCTAGGAATTTCGCTGCTAATCTGCTGACAGTTACTCCCAAAGTAACAGCAAATTTGGACGCTCAGTTGTTATGTAAGAGTCGTTTGAGTGAGTTGATGTGAGTGTTTTTATAAAAATGCACAAAATCGAGTATCGAGCTGTCATTAAATATTTGTTTTAGAAAGGCAACACGCCTACGCAAATCAAAGATGGGTTGGATTCTGTATATGGGGACTCTGAACCATCATTTACCACACTGAAATTTTGGGCAGTTGAATTTAAACGTGGCCGTAAGAGCTTGGGAGACGATGAACGTTCGGGACGTCCAAAAACTGCAACTTCATCGCCAAAGTTCACCAAATGGTGCTAAACGACCGCCGAATTAAAGTGAGAGAGATAGCAGAGGCTATGAACATGACAAAAGAACGTGTTTGTCACATATTAAATCAAAATTTAGACATGAGAAAAATGTCCGAACGTTGGGTGCCGCAATTGCTCACGTTACACCAAGAACGTGTTCCAATGAACATCACCAACGCGCTATGGGCGCAGTTTAGGCGCAATAAATCCGCGTTTTGGCGACGATTAATTACTGTAGATGACACTTGGTACACCAATATACGGCCGAAACAAAAATACAGTCCAAACAGTGAACTGCGAAGAAGGAACTGACTCAAAAAAAAAAAAAAAAAAAAAAACGCAGAGACTTTTTTCGGCTGGGAAAGTGATGGCGACAGTTTTTTGGGATGGTCATGGATTTATTTTAATCAATTATCTTTATAAATGGAAAACCATTACAGGAGCAAACTACGCACCAATACTTGACAATCTGAAGGCAGAAATAGCGGAAAAATGGCCGCATTTGCAGAAAAAGAGAATACTCTTTTACCAAGACAACGCGCCGCCTCACACCTCAGCGGTTGCAATGGAGAAAATCCACGAATTACGGTTTGAACAGCTTGAATCACCAGATCTAGCCTCAAGCGACTTCTTGTTGTCTCCTCATCTGAAGAGTGCGCTCGGAGGACAGAGATTTTCGTCAGATGAAGAGGCAATCACTTTCATGAACAACTATTTTACAGAGAAAAACGCCGAGTACTATTTGCACAGGTTACAGAGATGAGAACATCACTGGGAGAAGTGTGTAGAGTTACAAGGAGACTATGTTGAAAAACACGGAGTACTATTTGGACGCATTACAGAGACGAGAGCATCGCTGGGACAAGTGTGTAGAGTTACAAGGAGACAATGTTGAAAAACGCCGAGTACTATTTGGACGGGTTACAGAGATGGGAACATCGCTTGGAGAAGTGTGTAAAGTTATAAGGAGACTATGTTGAAAAACACGGAGTACTATTTGGACGCATTACAGAGACGAGAGCATCGCTGGGACAAGTGTGTAGAGTTACAAGGAGACAATGTTGAAAAACGCTGAGTACTATTTGGACGGGTTACAGAGATGAGAACATCGCTTGGAGAAGTGTGTAAAGTTATAAGGAGACTATGTTGAAAAACGTCGAGTACTATTTGGACGGGTTACAGAGATGGGAGCATCGCTGTGAGAAGTGTGTAAAGTTATAAGGAGACTATGTTGAAAAACGTCGAGTACTATTTGGACGGGTTACAGAGTTGGGAACATCGCTGGGAGAAGTGTGTAGAGTTACAAGTAGACTATGTTGAAAAACGCCGAGTACTATTTGGACGGGTTACAGCGATGAGAACATCGCTGGGAGAAGAGTGTAGAGTTACAAGGAGAATATATTGAAAAACTTCGGGTACTATTTGGACGTGTTACAGAAATGGGAGCATCGCTGGGAGAAGTGTGTAGAGTTACAAGGAGACTATGTTGAAAAACGGCGAGTACTATTAGGACGGGTTACAGAAATGGGAGCATCGCTAGAAGAAGTGTGTAGAGTTACAAGGAGACTATGTTGAAAAACTCCGAGTACTATTTGGACGGGTTACAGAAATGGGAGCATCGCTAGGAGAAGTGTGTAGAGTTACAAGGAGACTATGTTGAAAAACTCCGAGTACTATTTGGACGGGTTACAAAGATGGGAACATCGCTAGGAGAAGTGTGTAGAGTTACAAGGAGACTATGTTGAAAAACGCCGAGTACTATTTGGACGGGTTACAGAGATGGGAACATCGCTGGGAGAAGTGTGTAGAGTTACAAGGAGACTATGTTAAAAAACGCCGAGTACTATTTGGACGGGCTACAGAGATGGGAACATCGCTGGGAGAAGTGTGTAGAGTTACAAGGAGACTATATTGAAAAACGTCGAGTACTTTTTGGACGGGTTACAGAGATGGGAGCATCGCTGGGAGAAGTGTGTAGAGTTACAAGGAGACTATGTTGAAAAACGGCGAGTACTATTAGGACGGGTTACAAAAATGGGAGCATCGCTAGGAGAAGTGTGTAGAGTTACAAGGAGACTATGTTGAAAAACGCCGAGTACTATTTGGACGGGTTACAGAGATGGGAGCATTGCTGGGAGAGGTGTGTAAAGTTACAAGGAGACTATGTTGAAAAACTCCGAGTACTATTAGGACGGGTTACAGAGATGGGAGCATCCCTGGGGGAAGTGTGTAGAGTTACAAGGAGACTGTGCTGAAAAACGCCGAGTACTATTAGGACGGGTTACAGAAATGGGAGCATCGCTAGGAGAAGTGTGTAGAGTTACAAGGAGACTATGTTGAAAAACGCCGAGTACTATTAGGACGGGTTACAGAGATGGGAGCATCGCTGGGAGAAGTGTGTAGAGTTAAAGGGAGACTATGTGGAAGAACGCCCAGTATAATTTGGACGGGTTACAGAGATGGGAGCATAGCTATGTTGAAAAACACCGAGTTCTATTTGGACGGGTTACAGAGATGGGAGCATCGCTGCGAGAAGTGTGTAGAGTTACAAGGAGACTATGTTGAAAAACGGCGAGTACTATTAGGACGGGTTACAGAAATGGGAGCATCGCTAGGAGAAGTGTGTAGAGTTACAAGGAGACTATGTTGAAAAACGCCGAGTTCTATTTGGACGGGTTACAGAGATGGGAACATCGCTGGGAGAAGTGTGTAGAGTTACAAGGAGACTATGTTGAAAAACGACGAGTACTATTAGGACGGGTTACAGAAATGGGAGCATCGCTAGGAGAAGTGTGTAGAGTTACAAGGAGACTATGTTGAAAAACGCCGAGTACTATTTGGACGGGTTACAGAGATGGGAGCATTGCTGGGAGAGGTGTGTAGAGTTACAAGGAGACTATGTTGAAAAACGCCGAGTACTATTTGGACGGGTTACAGACATGAGAACATCGCTGAGAGAAGTGTGTAGAGTTACAAGTAGACTATGTTGAAAAACGCCGAGTACTATTTGGACGGGTTACAGACATGAGAACATCGCTGGGAGAAGTGTGTAGAGTTACAAGTAGACTATGTTGAAAAACGCCGAGTACTATTTGGACGGGTTACAGACATGAGAACATCGCTGAGAGAAGTGTGTAGAGTTACAAGGAGGCTATGCTGAAAAACGCCGAGTACTATTTGGACGGGTTACAGACATGAGAACATCGCTGAGAGAAGTGTGTAGAGTTACAAGTAGACTATGTTGAAAAACGCCGAGTACTATTTGGACGGGTTACAGAGACGAGAACATCGCTAGGAGAAGTGTGTAGAGTTACAAGGAGGCTATGCTGAAAAACGCCGAGTACTATTTGGACGGGTTACAGAGACGAGAACATCGCTAGGAGAAGTGTGTAGAGTTACAAGGAGGCTATGTTGAAAAACGCCGAGTACTATTTGGACGGGTTACAGAGATGGGAACATCGCTGGGACAAGAGTGTAGAGTTACAAGTTGAAAAACGAGAGTCAGCTGTGTTGTTGTTGTAAGGAGAGCTGTTTGTAATTGTCATCGACCTTGGTGCTGTAGATTGTGATATGTGCAATTGTATATGTGATTGTGGTGATTGTAGTAGTATCTGCCAGTGATGATTTGACCCTCGACAAGATAATCTGTAAGGATGACTCCACGACAGTCCCAGAAAACTGAAAGCGTGACCTTCCGTGCTGAATTTTACACCGTTGCATTTTTAGGAGGGAGGAATCAGCATGTTTCCGTTCCGTGTTCACGGATTTTATTTCTGGATCATACGGATAGATCTAGGATTCATCCATGGTCACCAGACGATCAAAAAACTCCTCTTCATCCTGTTCCAACAACATCAACATCTGTCTTGAAAGGTCACGCCGTGTTTGCTTTTGGAAAGGGGTTAACAAACGCGGAACTCACCGTGCAGACACCTTAGACATGTACAGTTCGTCCACACACTACCACAACTAAGATGTGTCTCATTCATGATCATTTGGATGGTTGCTCGTCTGTCTTCCAGTATTAAACACTCCACTTTCTTCACTGTGACAGCTGACGATCTACCAGTTCTTGGCTCATCTGTCAGGGACATGTGACCAGTTTGAAAATTCCTTTTACACCTCACAATAGTGTCATACGATGGGCAATCATTTCCATAAACAGTCGTCATCTCGTCATGGATTTCCTGGGCAGTTTTGCCCCTCAAATGCAGGAACTTGATCAAACTACGGGCCTCAACTTTCTCCATCTTACACCTCAGTCACATCTGGCACTCACTGTAATAAAAACAAAAGACTCAAATCAGTGAAACTGCCAATGTTATGTCTCTAGGGATCAATGATGATGCTGAAAAATTTTCATCACTCTAACGTAAAAACTACCGGGTGATTATTAAAACTTTACGGCATCCTGTCGTAATGTAATTATGAGAACAAAATAACACATTTCTACACTTGTATATTCATATCTTTATGTATCTCACACATATTTTCCATATATGAATTGCCTCTTCCCCACAGCGCCAGCCCACACAGATTTCGTGTTGTAACATTCTTTATTTTGCTGGGCCCATTTGAACATCCTTTCATTCATCGTCCTATTTGACTTAACCTTGGAGGGCGTAGATTTAAAAAAAAAGTTGAATTCCCTGCTTTAACTTAATCAGTTTTGCCCATTATTGTAGTCTTATTGATTTCTGTTCGTTGGCGGCACTGATTAAGTAGACATCATAACAAAAAGGAAGATTATGTATGTAAGAAAGTCTGTATTTTCTTATTGAAGCAATTTCAGTGCATATTCATTGTAATATATCTTAAACGAAGCTAAAAAATA
Organism: Mantis religiosa; assembly: GCA_030765055.1. Classification (NCBI taxonomy): domain Eukaryota; kingdom Metazoa; phylum Arthropoda; class Insecta; order Mantodea; family Mantidae; genus Mantis; species Mantis religiosa. The sequence goes on from CM060947.1 coordinate 37,100,204, forward strand.
ACTAAATGCCATAAATGAAGCAATTGTAGTTTGTCCAGATTCTTGTAATCGCTTAATTCTATTGTTTTGTATTGGAAATAAGTTTGTTAAGGGTATGTATGTCTGAAATTTTCAAATTCTGAACTAATAATGCTAGCTTTTTCAAATTTACACCATAGGTGTAATATATTGTAAACATGTTGCAAACTAAATTTAAACCATTTTTCTCCAACAGTTTAGAAATTATGATAAATGTTGTATGTTTTTTGTTACGTCACTAAAAAAGTCACTTGCGACAAAATATTTTGAATTTTGGTCTAATATTTTAACCCTATGTTCATAATACACATACTTTTTGAAATTGCTCTGGGTTTTTCTGTGTCTCCTTTAGTTTAGGTCACAAAAATTTTTTAATTTACAAATATTCTTTTTTGTCTAAAAAACTGTAAGTTTTGAATTTGAAAATTACAAATATATGCTTATAGACATTTCACAATAAAACCTAGGGCAATTTCCATTCCTCATGATATTCTGAACCTGTGTAGGAAATTTCATGAATGTAGTACAAAAACTGCATCGCAAGGAGCATTTTACAGGAAGAAAAATGCTGAAAATATGAACATTGAGAAAACAGCGATTAAAGATTTGATTGCATAACTCACATTAAAATCCACCAGGCTGATAGGTTGGACCCTCAGATTTCTTTTTCCTCTCCTCTGTTGCTGCTTTTTCCACCTTTTTCTTCTTTAGATGTTGCTTTTCTTCTGCACAACTTCGCTTCTTGCTTTGCAGGATACGAGTCTGATCTCGCTGCACTGAAGTTTTCCTTGCTGAGTCTACTACACTTTCACCTCTGATATTTTGCTGCAGCTCCAATGACTTAAGACTACCCATGTTAAACTCACTGATGCTTTTAATAACAGCAAGATCCAATTTTTGTTTTGATATGAAAACTTCCTTTGGGCACTTATTCCATATGACATGATGCAAAGATTCATTGGCATTCTGTGTTTTTCCTGTTTTTCACCTCTCTAGTAATGTTGTAGAAGCCAGCCTCTGATATATTGGCAACATTTTAGGAACTATTTTGTCTGAAAGCCTTATTTTTCTTTTCTTGAATTGAAAATTTAAGAACGGAAAACAGACAAAGAATGTGGATGTAGGCAAAAGAGGGCGTGACTCTGACAGAGTTTAAAGGCCACCGACATTTAAATAAGCATTTAAAAATGGCGTTCGGAGGCAAATTATGCATTTTTCACATTCGGGAATGTCTAAATTGTTTTATAGAATTAAAATAAAAAAAAATGGTATTTTCACGATTTTCATGAAATTTCAGTCATACATACCCTTAAGAAATTGGACACACTGTACTCACTTTCCTTAGGGAAAAAGAAGCTCGATTTCTCACTTAGACAAAACACAATCGTATTACTCAGTCAACTGTCTCAGGTAGTTAACTTTTTCGTTGCAACATAACAAAACACTGCCGTTGCCTAGGGACAGGATTTCGAAAGTCTAATCCATATCGCCTGCTTTTTCTAGAAAATAAATTTTTAAACGAAAAAGTGCTTCACTTAAATGGTGGTGTGTGTGAGAATTTTCACGAAGATCTCTTTGTAAACTTTCTTTTAAAATCTAAGAGGCTCACAGGGAAATAGGAATAGAAGCAGTGAACACGTGCGCCTCTGTAGTTTACAGAGCGATGCTGCAGCGTGAGGGTCAATGTCTGGGCCGGAACGATGAACTATAATTATTGGTAAGGAACGGACACGCCTAGCTATGTTCTACCGGAAGCGGAACACGCCCTCGACTCAGAATTCCTCCTCCATTATGTCTTTGGACAGTCTTCATGAATGCAGAGCGCATTACAGGCAGTTTCTGCATTCCGAGGGCCGATTACTTTGGAGCTGCATTTCTGAATTGTAAATTCCCCCTCTCGCGAAGTCGCCTCAATTAAGTGGGAAGGGAAATAACAGTTAAGACAATTAAAGGAATCCGAAACGTGCATAATGAAACCCTAGTGCTCATTATACTGAACTTTCCCTTAGGAATTGACAAATTCGCTCGACTGAAGATTCCTCGTGAATACCAAGTGCTGGCGAGGGGAGCAATTCCCTATACTTCCCAACTATTTATAGAGCGGATATCTTCCTTGAGAGAAGCTACCATAACCGTGAATCTAGTTCACACAAAAGACAAAAACAAATCTGATCTTTTCATATTCCTTTTTTTTAACTCTTCTTCAAACACATATTGTTCTATGAAAGGGTAGAGCCAGACTGAAAAGTTCAATGCCATAGCCGGGATTTGAATCACGGATCATCTGTTTTCCGTCCAGTCGCTCTTAACCATTGAGCTACTATGGCCAGCATGCCGAAATGACATTTAACCATAACCATGTGAACAGTGAAACGTGCATCGCTCGTGTTCTAAGTATCGTAGAGACAGGCTTTTTGTGCGGTCATCATCAGAAAATAAAATTCTTTCTTATTATAAGATTGACATCTGCAATATTCAAATATTTATCTTGTGGCGTTATTATTCTCCAGCTTAATCAGCCACACATTCGGACGAAATATTTGTAGCGTTTTCCTCCACTCGCAGCAGGTAGGATGCATGTAGACTGTTTGGAAGATCCAGTCAATTCTTTCTTATTATAAGATTGGCATCTGAAATATTCAAATATTTATCCGTAACATTTAACCATAACCATGTGAAGATAAAACGTGTATCGCTCGTGTTCTAAGTATCGTAGAGACAGGATTTTTGTACAGACATGATCAGAAAGTAAAACTCTTTCTTATTATAAGACTGGCATCTGTAATATTCGAATACTTAACCATAACATTTAACCATAACATGTGAAGATAAAACGTGCATCGCTCGTGTTCTAAGTACCGTATAGACAGGATTTTTGTACGGTCATGATCAGAAAGTAAAATTCTTTCTTATTATAAGATTGGCATCTGTAATATTCAAATATTTATCCGTAAAATTTAACAATAACTATGTAAAGATAAAAAGTGCATCGCTCGTGTTCTAAGTATCGTAGAGACAGGATTTTTGTACGGTCATGATCAGAAAATAAAATTCTTTCTTATTATAAGATTGGCATCTGTAATATTCAAATATTTATCCGTAACATTTAACCTTAACCACGTGAAAGGTAAAACGTGCATCGCTCGTGTTCTAAGTATCGTAGAGACAGGATTTTTGTACGGTCATGATCAGAAAATAAAATTCTTTCTTATTATAAGATTGGCATCTGTAATATTCAAATATTTATCCGTAACATTTAACCATAACCATGTAAAGATAAAACGTGCATCGTTCGTGTTCTAAGTACCGTAGAGACAGGAATTTTGTACGGTCATGATCAGAAAATAAAATTCTTTCTTATTATAAGATTGTCATCTGTAATATTCAAACATTTATCCGTAACATTTAACCATAACCACGTAAAGATAAAACGTGCATCGTTCGTGTTCTAAGTACCGTAGAGACAGGAATTTTGTACGGTCATGATCAGAAAATAAAATTCTTTCTTATTATAAGATTGTCATCTGTAATATTCAAATATTTATCCGTAACATTTAACCATAACCATGTGAAGATAAAACGTGCATCGCTCGTGTTCTAAGTATCGTAGAGACAGGATAGTTGTACGGTCATGATCAGAAAGTAAAATTCTTTCTTACTATAAGATTGGCATCTGTAATATTCAAATATTTATCCGTAACATTTAACCATAACCATGTGAAGATAAAACGTGCATCGCTCGTGTTCTAAGTATCGTAGAGACAGGATTTTTGTACGGTCATGATCAGAAAGTAAAATTCTTTCTTACTATAAGATTGACATCTGTATTATTCAAATATTTATCCGTAACATTTAACCATAACCATGTGAAGATAAAAGGTGCATCGCTCGTGTTCTAAGTATCGTAGAGACAGGATTTGTGTACGGTCATGATCAGAAAGTAAAATTCTTTCTTATTATAAGATTGGCATCTGTAATTTTCTAATATTTATCCATGAGGTTAACCCTGATTATCGTTTCTGACATCTATTGTCTAGTTTTCGTTTTGTGTTTCATGTTGGCGGTCTGCCACCAGTAGATCTTCTAGATGCAGTATTTACTTGCTTCTGACGTATTATATGGACATTTTAGAAACAAAGAAAGAAGACCTTGGCGTTCTTCAACGGTCCTTCTGAGTATTGGAGGTCCCAATGGTGCCCAGTAACGATTGCCTCCAGAGAATCATGCCCAGGTGCAATGCTCCCAAGGCAATCCCGCTAAGAGAATGAACATCATACGCTAGGGAGCACCTATCTACTCCCTCACTGACCTAGAGCATCCATAATTTATTGATAAAATTGAGTACAAAGATGCTGGATTACAAGAAACAAGATGTCTCTACAAATTCGATTAAAAACAACTTCGCATCGTGGTCGAGCATTCTAAGAATGCCACATGAAGTACCGTCATCCCAGATTACCCCTTACATACATAGCAATTATCTGAATAAAGTAGGTACTAAATGGTAAAAGGGTAGAAGTGATCAATGAGTGAGGTTGAATAACAATGGAAAGTGACGGGCACATAGGAGAAAAACTGAAGCAAAAGGATGGGCGATAATGAATGGGATAGGAATGTTTAAATATACGCTAGAAATGACAACCAAATGGTTATGATGATGATGATGATGATGATGATGATGATGATGATGATGATGATGATGATGATGATGATGATGTGTATAGGGGCGCTCAACTACGGTGGTCATCAGCGCCCTTTAAAAAGCAAGTCATGGCAAAAGCCAGATATAAAAATTTCTAAAAGTATATATTATTATATATAAACCTATTAAAACTGCACACACATATATATTAAAAAAAAAACAAGATCCTTGAGGTTAAATTCTAAAATCCACAGCTGAAACAAACCCTAAAACTTTGCCCACCGCCGTTTCGTCATCCGCGAGGATCTCCGCCAAGCTGGCCGGCAGCTGGAGAGACCTGCGGAGACGTGCCAAGCTAAAACAATCTAAAAGCAAGTGACGGACAGCCAGGTCAACACTGCGCAGTGGGCAAACGGGAACGGGGGTCATATTCAATAAAAAGCTGTGGCTAAAATAACAATGCCCAGTGCGCAACCGAGCCAAAATCACCTCCTCGCGACGAGATGACTGACAGGAGGTAACCCAGGGAATCGGAAGTTCCTTAATAGATCTAAGTTTATTTTTGCGGAGAGCGGACCACTCTTCCTGCCAGCAGGTTTGTACACTCTCCGCAATACGGCCCTAAAGTCTTCCGATGTCACAGATGGTACTCGAACCCTGGGCTTCATGGTAGCCATCTTGGTTGCCGAATCCGCCATTTCATTCCCCTGCAAGCCCACGTGACCAGGGATCCATGCACACACCACGCTAACGCCAGAAGCGTGTAAAACGTGGAGGGCATCCTGTATCCGCTGCACAATAGGGTGGTAGCTGTACAGCTGCCGTAGACTTTGAAGTGCACTGCGGGAATCACTCAGGATTAAGCAGTCCCTCAACTTTCATCCACGTAGGTGTAAAATGGCCCGGTATATAGCATAGAGCTCTGCGGTAAAAATGGAAGTGCTGGAGTGGAATCCGAATGTATACGGTTCGGTTCCACACACGTAAGCACAACCAACACCATCTGAATTCTTGGACCCATCGGTGTAAATTTTAACATGGTCCTGATATCGCGATAAAAATTCTAAAAAGCATGTGCGGATACTAATCATAGACACGGTAGAGTTATCATGTTTGGTCATGCCCAGATCAACGTGAGACGCTCTGCATAACCAAGGAGGGTATGTCCTCTCCCCCCTAGGATACATCTTGGGTATTTCAGTATTAAGATGTCTAAGGAGCTCCGGGAAACGAAAACCAGGTGGCTTTGGTTTAATAGAAGTGTTCCTGTAACGCACGTCCATGAAGGTGTTAAAGAACGGCGTAAACGATGGATGTGTGGGCATGCAATTAAGTCCACAGATATAATTCGCTAATAACATGTTGCGCCTGTACTACAGAGGAGGTTCTGCAGACTCAGCATACAGGCTTATAACTCGTCTCGTTGGAAATGCCCCAACTGCTATACGTATGCCACAGTTATGGACTGTGTCTAACCTCTTGAGCACAAATGGTCGTGCTGAGCCATAAACGATACTATCATAATCTAATTTGGAACGGATGAGTGCGCGATAAAGTCGCAATAACACTGTACGATCCGCTCCCCACGATGTTCCACTTAGTACCCGCAAGATATTTAAAGATCGATCACATCGTGCTTTCAGTTGTGCTACATGCGACGACCAACTAAGTTTTCTATCAAATATCAATCCAAAGAAAAAAAAACCAAATGGTTAGAAAGAATGTATGAAGCACTAAAGAAATCCGAAATGTTGTATGCAGTGGAGTTCTGGGGGGCACAGAAGTAAACAAAACGGTGGACCAAAACTACAGAAGGTTTTGTAAAGAGCAACTAGGCTTACCAAGATCAGTACCTAGGGAAGTAGCTTAAGTAGAATTAGGAAAGACAAGAAATACAGGGTGTGTATAAATAAATATCGGGATTTTAACCCTTTATAAGATTTATTACATTAAGCTTAGAGTTATAAATGATATGTCAAATGAAAAACCAACTCAATTTTGTTTGTTGGCACAAGTGGGCATGTGCGTGCAATGTTGCTGCCGGAATTCGCTAGACAGCGGTAGTAGCAAAGATGGCGACTAGTAAACCGAAAGCATTTTGTTTTGCAATTTGCAAAACCGAACCTGTAGTTACTGAGCAACGTGCGTTCCGCACTAAGTTCGGTTGTGATCCTCTTAGTGATAATATAACAAAAAAAGTAATGACTTTTAATTGCCAAGAAAATTGAATCCAATTTACATAGCTTGAAAACTACAACATTGGCTATTAATCTGTCACTCTTCAATATAATCTCCGACATTTTCCACAGTTTTGGTCCACCATTTAACCAGGGCATGCATTCCAGTGTGGTAAAACACACGGTCTTGCTGCGTAAGCCATTGACGCACGGACGCTTTCACAGCCTCCTCATCTTCAAAATGAATCCCACGATGAGCTTCCTTTAGTGGCCTGAACAGATGGAAGTCTGATGATGCCAGGTCAGGGCTGTAAGACTTGTCATCCCAATTTCTCAATTTCTGCAGTGGTGTAACGGCTGGTGTGTGTGGTCTTGCATTGTCATGCAAAAGAACATCCGCCCTAGTTTTTGTTGGGCGAACTCAGCAAAAACGTGCTTTCAGCTTTTTGAGAGTTCTGACGTATTGGACAGAATTTATTGTGCATCCCTGCTCTAAAAAATCAATCATAAGCACACCCTCGGCATCCCAAAACACTGTCGCCATAACTTTTCCTGACGACCGCTGAGTTTTGAATCCTTTTTCCTTAGGTGACGTTGTGTGATGTCATCCGATTGACTGCCTCTTTGATTTAGGTTCAGAAAAATGAACCCATGTTTCGTCTTCAGTAACAATTTTTTTCAGAAACTCCTCTCCATCCAAATTGAAGCGCTGCAAGTGTTCCGAGGCTATTGTTTTCCTTGTTTCTTTGTTTTGGGCGGTTAATATTCTTGGTACCCGACGTGAACAAACTTTTGAGTAACCCAGTTATTGAATAATCGTCATCACACTGTCTTTACTGAGGGAGGTAATGCGACACAATTCACCTGTTGTTAACCGGCGATCACTACGAATGAAGTCACCGACTCGCTGAATGTTGCATGGAGTCACTGCCGCTTCGCTTTTCATCTGCGAATGGCGTTTGCCCTTCAGCTTCGTTACAGCACGAACCCATCTTCTAACAATGCTGACATCCACCGTTGCATCACCATACACATTTTTTAGCTTTTCGTGAATGCGAATTGGCGTTTCACCTTCCGCAGTCAAAAATTCAATCACAGAACGCTGTTTAATACGAATGACGATGTCAGCCATTTTTCAAGAGGATGCAGTGCTGCCACCTGTTGACTTAGGAAGTTACTACTGCAGGGGATTGTAGAAGTAGGTTTGAGGAATGGCGCCAAATTCAAAGTTTTCACATAACTTACTTATTTAAAGGAAAAAATAGGAGGCATAACTTTTTGGCCCATCATCCTAGATAGTATTATCAGTATGAAGATAGCGGCTGCGTTTGTAAAGGGAAGAGCACAGGACAACAAAGAGTAAGTGAACTGTTGAGCGAGGGAAAGAGTCGTTCACTCGTAGCCCAAAGAAATCAGTCTGGAAGGCTAGTCGCGAATTACAAGTTCTTGTGTCAACTGTTTGGAGAGTTGTAAGAAAATACTTACGGCTACGTCCTTACCGTTTACAGTTATTACAAGCTCTAAAGCCTACACACCACATATTACGTGCCAACTTCGCAAACGAAATGTTGTTTCATGACGACGATGATTTTATGGATCGTGTGGTCTTCAGTGATAACTGGATCTTTCACCTTCGTGGACATGTTAACACTCATAATGTGCGCATCTGGGGCTCAGTAAAACCTCATTAAATGGTACAAATACAACAAGATTCCTCTAAAGTGAATGTGTTTATGTGCCGTAATACGGCGAAAAGTTTATGGGCCTTTCTTTTTTGGTGAACCTACTGTAACTGGCACTTCTTATCTTGATACACTAGAGCAATGGCTCTTTCCTCAGTTGGAAGATAATGAACCAGAGAACTTCACTTTACAGCAAGATGGTGCGCCACCTCACTGGCATAATGAAGCACGCGATTGGTTGAACGTCACTGTACCGGAGCACTGGGTAGAGCGCAAGGGCCCCAATGACGGGGCTTGCTATTTATGGTCTCCACGTTCTCCTGACCTAACACCATGCGATTATTACCTTTGGGGCTTCATCAAGGATCGTGTGTACGTGCCTCCGCTACCAGCTGACCTCCTTGAATTAAGAAATCGGATTGAAGCAGCTGTTGCTAGAATTACTGAATACACAGTTATCAACGTTTGGGAAGAACTCGGCTATAGACTTAATGTGTGCCCAGTGACATTGAACATTTATAAGATTCTAGGTAAAACTGTTTGAGTTGTTTTTTCATTTAAAGCATCATTTATAACTGTAAGTTGATTGTAATAAGTATCATAAAGAGTTACAATCCCGATACTCATTTATATACATCATGTAGAATAATAATTGAAAGAACAATATAATTTTGGTATAGGTGCTTGGCTAAAGAAGAAGAGAAAATTATGAAATCATGTATGAGACACCAAAAAAAAATAGTGAACACAAATAGTCGGTGAACAGAGACAGGAGGAACTGTGAAAACAATAGGAATGGAAGATATATGGAGATTAGGGGAATGGAATACAACCCATGTGGGTAAATTAATAAAATTCAGAACAGGATATATAGAAAGCCAGGAATTATGGGGAAGTCCAGAAAATATAATATCATTACAATTTTACAAGCACGCTGCAATGCGCGCAGCCTTCTGATCATCCGTCAGGATTCCTGACACCCACCCGGAAGACACTTTTCGCATTTTCAGAAATTCATGCACAGATCCCATGGAAATGCCAAATTTGGAGGCGATGTTTGCAACTGTCTTGGTTTGATGTCACACCATTTTCTGCATTCTAGAATTGTGGCACCCAGGAACGTACATTAGACACATCCATGGTACCATCAACACATGCCTCACTTAACTGTCTTGGTTTGTTGTCGCAAGATGTTCTGCCTTCATTGAACTGTCGCACCCAGGAACGTACATTAGACACATCCATGGTACCATCACCACATGCCTCACTTAACTGTCTTGGTTTGTTGTCGCAAGATGTTCTGCCTTCATTGAACTGTCGCACCCAGGAACGTACATTAGGCACATCCATGGTACCATCACCACATGCCTCACTCAACTGGCGATGAATCTCAATCAGTGTCACAGCACGAAAATGGAGAAAACGAATGACTACATGCTGATCTTGCTATGAAAACGTCGCCACTTTTAATATCAGAAACAGTCCT